>VZSV01000043.1:4094432-4242566 GCA_013398735.1 Nothocercus julius | reverse complement strand
TTCCGGCGGCGTCGGGGCAGTACCACCCCCCTTCCGCGCATGCGCTCAAGCCCCTTGTGGGCGGGTCTCGCCTCTGAAGCCTCGCAAGGGCGCTGGCCCCGCCCCGGCGCTCCAGCCCCGCCCCGCCGCGCTCCTTCCCGCCGTGCCTTGCGCTTGCAACCCGCCTCGTTCCCACAATGCCGTGCTGCCTGCCTGCGCCATGGCCGCGGCCCGCGGCCTCCTCCTTCCCTCAGCCTCTGCTTTTTTTTTTTTTTTTTTTTTTTTTTTTTTTTTTTTTTTTTTTTAATTTTGATGCGTCTTTGGGCCTCATCTATGTCCTGTTCTAGGCACTTGGGTACTCTGAGCACAGATGCAAGTGTCCCCTGTGTGTGAGGGGTGCTTGTGTGAGGAAGGCTCAGGGATGAAGCCAATATTTTAAAGATTTGTTTCTTCCTGGACTTGGGGACTTTTACATCTGAAACCATTTAGGTCTCCTGGATGCCACGATGATAGTCTGACTTTATGTTGTGGCAGTCTAAGGTCAGATTGTGAGAGGGTTAAATATTCAAAAAAAAGAAAAAAAAAATCACTACTGAGTACTTGAGCTGTGACCTTCCAGTACATTTAGCTGTGAGGAAGTGAAGCAGCTCTGGACAATTTCAATGGCTTCCAAAAGAGGGCAGTGGTTCAAATGTATCTCACCATTTTATTTATTTAAATTTTTCAATTTTAAAGACTGTCTGTTAGTGCTAAATGATCTGAGAAAAATCAGTATACGCATTTTTTTTTTTAATTAAAAAAGAAAAATATGCGAAGAGCAGTATATGCCAGTGCAGACAAAAGTAGAATCAACTGTTCATGGCAATATTTCATCTATAGATTTCACTATTCTACTGTTAAAAAATGACTGGAAATACAGGCCTTATTAATTTGGCTTCTGTGACAGCTGTAAGTCACGTCTAAAGAAAGTCTAAAGGGCGGGGATTTAGTTAGCAACGAAAAAGGACTCGTTCTTGGAATTGCAGAGATTTACACTTGCATAAGATCATTTCCTATGTATTATTGGTCTCCAGCTTATGACTAACATTCTAGAATTAATGATTAGCAAACTCTCCAAAATCTCTAGCCTCAGATGGTACCGGCGTTGATATGGTTTATTGCTTATACTGCTTATTTTCCTGTACCTCTCATACGCATACTTCTCTTTTCTGGGAAAAAAAAAAAAATCCATTAAAGATTGTGGGATATAAAACCATAGAATAGATTCACAGAGTCATTATGGTTGAAAAAAACCTTTAAGATGATCAAGTCCAACCTTAATCTCTTTTAACACCCTGCCTGCTAAACCATGTCCCTAAGCACCTCATCTGCACGTTTCTGGAGCACTGCCAGGGTGGGTGACTCCACCGCCTCCCTGGGCAGCCTGTTCCAAGGCTTCGCCACTCCTTCCGTGTAGAGATTCTTCCTAATGTCTAACCTGAACCTCCCCTGGCACAACTTGAGGCCACCTGCTCTTGTCCTGCCGGTAGTTATTCTGGAGAAGAGATGGACCCCCGCCTCACTACAGCCTCCCTTCAGTTAGTTGTGGAGAGCGATAAGGTCTCCCCTGAGCCTCCTCTTCCCTGGACTAAATAACCGCGGCTCCCTCAGCCGCTCCTCACGAGGTCTGGGCTCCAGCCCCTTCTCCAGCTTCGTTGCCCTCCTTTGGACACAGCTCCAGCACCTCCATGTCCTCCTTGCAGTGAGGGGCCCAAAACTCAACACAGGATTCGAGTTGCGGCCTCACCAGCACCAAGCGCGGGGGGACAGTCACTTCCCTAGTCCTGCTGGCTACACTGTTCCTGCTACAAGCCAGGAGGTCATCGGCCTTCTTGGCCACCTGGGCCACGGCTGGATGATGTTCAGCCGGCTGTCGACCTGCACCCCCAGATCCTTTCCTGCCACGCAGCTCTCCAGCTGCCCTGCCCCAAGCCTGTAGCGCTGCACGTGGTTGTTGTGACCCAAGTGCAGGACCAGGCACTTGGCCTTGTTGAACCTCATACGGGTAGCCTCAGCCCACCAATCCGGCCTATGCAGATCCCTTTGCAGAGCCTTCCTACCCTTAAGCAGATCAACTACCTTGGTGTCAACTGCAAACTTGCTGAGGGTGCACTCAATCCCCGCATCCAGATCATTAATAAGGAACAATAATATCATTGATAAGATGTTATGGTAGGAGCAGCCATGCAAGAACCGAAGCTAGAAAGATGCTGGAGTCAAAAACAGTATCATGTTTGTAATGAAAAATCACTATGTGCGCTGCCCTGGGACAGAAGTGCTCTATAACCCTTGAAAAGGAGCAGGACAGGAAGCTTCTCAGAAGTGATCAGACATTAGCAAATTTTAGTTCTTCTCCCTGGGAAGTCTGAGCTGGATGGGGTATGCACTCAGCACCAAGATGCTTTTTCATACCCTGGTCTGTGGACTTTTGGCCCCTTTGTCCTACTGGGCCTTGGCAATCGAGGCTGCTGCAGCGATATTTATCTTCTCCAGCCCTCTCTGCAGCAGGGTGAGATCCACCTGGACCTTCTGGCTACAACAAAGTTCATAGTTTAGTTTTATATTTGCACAGCAGAAATGGGGACGATAACGGAGGAATTTGGGGAACAAGAGGGAGAAATCCTGACTTTGGGCACAAATCCATTTGCTAATAAGCCAAGCTGATAACCAAAAGCACAAAAATCACATGCTACTTGGCAGACCTAAGGTTTTAATTGCTATAAAGTTTCCCTGCTGTGAAAGCACCTCTTCATTTCTGAATTCCTTTGCTTTTACAAAAGTAAATCTTCTTGTAGCTCTACTTACATACTTAGTTTCATGTAATAAAAAAGCCTGGGTGACAGCTTTGCATTATGTTAATGGTTTTGCAATCTGCTTCATTTAAAAGCTTCATCTTTTTCTGTCCTGCAGCCCTTCCCACATATGTGCTATGGAAGACCTTTTGTGTCATCAAAATATTCAATTCTGCTCTTATTTCTACCACTGAAAATTAAATGTAACTATCAAAAGTGTAAAGTTGCGCTTTCGCAAGAATTATATCCTATTATTGCAGTGCTCCCAAGCATCAGGCCCGAGGAGTTTCATTGTGTTGGCATAAAAATATGTATTGTGCTGTAAAATACTTAAGGTAGGAAATATGTGAAGAATCACATTTGTAAATAGTGGATATTCCAAGTCCAGAATCTAAAGGTACCAACGACTAGGGAGAATTAGACCAGGAAAAATTGAAGACCAGAGAGCAAGTCTAACATCACTGAGTTTGTCCGAGGTTCACTTTCAGCTAAGAGGGAAGCCAAGAATGTGCTTTCCTGAAGCTTCAGAAGCATCGCAGTGGGTGCAAAGTGGCATTTCACAGTCATTGTGGCAATAAGAATAAAGGAAATAAAGTAACTCCACATTTTTTCCACTTCCAACTGCAATAAAAGTGTTGTCAGAGAGCCATTTCAGCCTGCTTTAAGACCTTGATGGAGTGGCCAAAGGAGGCCTCTGTGTAACTCCACATCCAACGCTTCTCTTTAGGTATCACCACCAAGTACAGTTGCCTTGTCGTTAATAACTGTGGAGAATTCCAGGAAGACATATGCTCAAACAACAGCAACAAATTACGAGCTACAGAAAGATTTCCATATTAAAAAAACAATCAAGCAAAACATTCATTAAGACTGTTCTACTTTAGAGAGGAGAAAAGTAAGATGTAATACAAAAGAGGTACATAAGGGATTGAATAATATGGATAAATGGACTCTTCTATTTACCCATGCCTATTTATCCTTTCAAAGGACACATGCAAGGAAATTAAAAAAATAGCATTTTCAAAACTGAGAGAAGAAAGCACTTTAGATAGTGGAACTCATTATCACAAGATACATTCAACAGTGTTCAAAGCAGAATCAGCACACTTTCCGGACCCCATAGGACAATACCCGCATGCATTACTTATTTTGATCTTCTCACTCACTGCTAGGTTAAATGTACAATTCACAGAAGTCAATTCCTGTGCAAGTAATTGTAGTCAAGGAAAACAGCCAGAAGAAGTTAAGACTAAACAATCCCAGGATGCTGTAGAGCAGAGCTGTAAGGATTTTGTAATGTGAGAGATTCTAATAGGATCTAAGGGGACCAAAGTGAATTATATTACTGCAGACAGTAGTGTAAGGGGGAAGGTAGGCAGAGTTTTAGATTATTGATGAGGATAGGGATGGAGATTACCTGAGGGTGTCAGCACACACTTCACAAAATATATTTTCATAAAGTCTTTCTACTTTAAAGTAAAAAGAAAGAGTTGCTTGGAAGTTTGCATTCATTAATATACTTTGCTTTAGACACAGGCCTTAATGATTTTGTCGATCCTGTCTTAATACAGTGTATTACCCTCATCCTGTTCTTCCCTACCTTGCAAGGACAGCGCTGGGCAGAGCTCCCAGGCTTCCAGCTGCACACGATGCTCCTCCAAGTTGCTATGGGCAGAAGGCCACATGGATGTGTCCTTCCGTAGGAGGCGCAGTGACATTTCTTCCCCATGCCCTTTGGGGCTTCCTTTTGAAGAGCATTTCCACTACACATCTGGAAAAAAACGTGCACCTTTCCAGCATTTCGTGATAGCCTGGGTCTCCTGTATTGCTGCTAAGCCGATGTTTGCTTTGGTGGATGTGACCATTAACCTTTACTGATTCGTGATGTAAGTCATGCCTGCAACAAGAGCAGGGCACTCTGCCTAAAGACACTGAAGTTTTGCTTAACATTAAGCTATATGCTGGGTCTCCTAAATTCTTTTGTGACCGGCTGCAGCCTGAAGAAGAAATCAAATCTGATTTGATCACAGCCACTAGAGGAATGTTCCAGATCTTGAATTAGTTGTACTAATTGGAAACTCGCCTTGTAAAGGAATGATCTAAATTCATCTCGGAGATAATTTCTTGAAGCTAGTCTTACGAATTCACAAATGGTACATATACAATCAGCCCATGCAGCATTAGATTTCTACTCCTAAAAAAGTTTCTGCGCTTTCCCTTAATGAATTCAAATGAGGTAATACTTTTCTTTGTGTTTTACATTTTTTTAAAAATTATCTTTGATGGAGACATTGCACAAGTGAAGTATTTGCCTGAAACAAAATTCTTCCAACCAAGTTTTAAACCCCTGAAAATGGGGGTTTATAATGGGACTGCTGATAGACCCTTAACAATAGCGTTGTGAATGGCGCTGCTATAATTAATGATACTTCAGAAAGATTTATGGTCCTTAGACAGAGATAAAACAGAAATATCATTTCTTCTTTTCCTCCCATCATTTTATCCTCTATGAAATTTTATGTGAAATAAGTCAAATGAAAAATGTAAGCTCTTAATCTTTTCCCAGAGTCCCGTCTCTCACTTGATGAACACTTTTGTAGAATAAATTAGAGCGTTTTATTCCTTATGTATGTACCACTTTGTACTTGAAAAGCAAAGAAAAGGATATTGTTGGGTTGGCAAAGCAACTCAAGATGATGGTCGTGGAGGAAGTAGAAAATACCAACTTCTCTCGTCAAGTTCACTTTCTTTCTCCTGCCCTCAAAGATTTTGGTGCTTCAGTAGTTCAGAAAATGCCCATTCCTGACATAAGTGTCTACACTTATTATCCTATTGCCAGGTAAAAACTGGTGCCAAAGTATCAGAGCTGCTAAAGCCAATGAAAGAAGCTGAGAGCCCTCTGCGGTACTTTACCATTCATACCTCTAGCCTTTTCCCATGATCAGGTGTTTTAGTCCCTTTGTTCTAAGCTATAGAGAAGCAGTCCTCCTGTGCTGTTTTATTTAATTATCGCATTTTACCTAATCCATGAAATAAAAGCTCTTGGTGAGTCCTCCACACAAGAGTCGCATTCCTGCAGTTTCTGGGGCCAATGAATTCTGCGCGGAGCTTCGTTACCATCCCAGAAAACCTGGCTGCTCTCGCGGAGCCCTCGCAGCGCTGAGCTTCGGTCCTGCTCCAGAAGGGCAGAAAGAGCAACGTGCTGCCGAGCCGCGAAGGGCAGAGGTGCAGCGTGGACGCCAGGCTCCTCTGAGTTGCCTTAACAGAGCTGGGTGAAGGAGGCGACTACCACACACCTACCAGTGAATAAGCAATGGGAGAAACTTCACCTACGGGCAGCCAGGCAGCAGCTGAACTGGGGGTTAAGAAATCACAGTTTGGCACAGGCCATCTGAAATGATGGTTAAAACTCCAAATCCGTCGTGTCCCATTATGGTCGTAGGCTCTGGCTTCTGGCCCCATCCAGCTGAGATGGCACCTAATTTTTCAAAAATCTCTCTTTCAACTGTGTCAGGAATGTTGTTCCTCTGCCCATGAAAGTAGCCGTATTTGAGCATCTTCCCTGGTAATGTGATTGACAATGGCAAACTCACTGGAGAACCAAAGAGATCTTCTGACTGACTTGTTTTCCTGTTAGGAATTGTAGTTTGTTGTTCCATTAGAGCAAAATACTGTAACACTTTCTTTAAACAGTAGGTGAAGTTACTGTGTCTAATAGGGAGCTCTGAGATCCATGCTCAAATTCCCCATAAATTAGAGCATTAATCCTTTAAAATTTATCCAATCCATCAGGATTTTTTTTAAACATGAACTTTTGGGTTTCAATAGAATTCACTCTGGAGGGCAGAACATTTTTTTTTTTCATTGTAAGGAAGATTTATAAAGGGGCAGGATTGTGGCTATTATTAGACTTCATCCTAAAGAAAATCATCAAATCCTTTACAGTACTAGGCAGATCTGGGCTAGCAAGCATAACAGGGTGGCATATAGCAGCTCATATAGGAAGAGAGAGAAAATGGAGCAGGAAGAAAGGGGAAAAAAAAAAAAAAAAAGCAGAAACCCAAAAAGAAGTGCAGGCGCCAATTAGAATTCTTGCAGGCTGCAGCAAGGGAAGAATATAAGAACCTGTAGGAAGAGGAAGGGAGAGTGGATTAGTGTTAATCACAGACACAGGAAAGTAGGGATGGTTATAAAAGAGCTGTTAAAAAAAAAAAAAAAAAAAAAAAAAAAAACTCAGAAGAGAATTACAGAATCCAATACAGGAGCAAAAATAAAATGCAGAATATCAGGAGATGCATCTGGGACCTAAACAATTACCTTCTTAAGGTAATAAGACATTTTTTGGGAAGTGGGAGCTTCCCTGCCTCTTTCTCCCTATCTCGCTGTATGAACACCACACTTTCCTTATCCGAGTGAAAGGGTACATTTAATATTAAGAAAAAAGTGACTCCTACCTGATTTATTTTTTCACTGTCCTGATGATATACACATACAATACCCTACTATAGTAAAAACAGAGCACTGAGGAACTAGAGCATGCACAATCGTTGTTAATAAATTTACCTGGACACCCGGTCCGAAAGAATAACCTCTGGATTTGGCTGAATTACCCCAGTAAGAATTTGGCATAGCATTTTGTGGTATTTGCGGAACAGTCTTCAGTTGTCTTCAACTTCGGCGTTGAAGATTAGTTCCAAAATCCACTAGAGCCACTGTTGACTTCAGCAGACTTCAGAGAAGGATGACTGGATTCTAAGGGTAGAGGTTTGGTTTGCAGCCCTGAGATATGAAGCATCACTTAATATTGCTGTGCTGCCAATTTAACTACCCATAAAATGAGGACAGGAACACTTTAGTCCCTTTCCAAAAAAAAAAAGGAAAAAGGAAAAACCCTGTGTTCTTACAAGCTGCCTCATAGTATCATTCAGAAATCTTATTTCTAGCTTTGAATTTATTTGATCATGGTGTTTCAGTTTGGGATTCTTTTACAGGTGAATCATCATTTAAAGATTAGCAAAGAAACCAACACTATATAAAGTCTGTTTTCAATTAAATACTTTGTTGTTAAAAGCACTATATCTTCCCAGAATATTACAAATTTATCATTTGCTTAAACAGATTCTTTTTTTCATTTGCCTGTGTAACATTTTAAGCAGATGCAATCAAAGCCATAGTTCAGTCATCAGTGCTGGCTGTCTGCACTGTTGGATCTCCTGCAGAACAAACACGATGCAGGCAAAGTAGAGACATGCACAACAAATAAGCCAGAGCACCAGGCTCAGGAATTATGTCAGTTTTATGCGTTAAAAATGACAGACACAGCTGCAGTGGCTTGGCTTATATGTGGAAAGCCTATCATAAAACCTGCTCAACCTGTGCTTTTGTCTTCCTGGAAGCACAAATGCAGGACGTTGTTGTTCAGGGGAGAACGGGTACCTATCAGTGGATCTTTTTGCATAGCCTTCTTGCTACTTTCTTCAAAATCATTATGTGGTCGGGATTTTGCACAGAAATGACACTTAAATATTTCTATAGCACCTGGAGGCTATGTTACCTTCAAGCCTGAAATAAGCTCACATGGCAGCGATCTGATCATCCTTGAAAATATTTGCTATGTTACATAGTCTCACAAAGATAAAGGCCGGCTGTGAAATTTGTGAAATCCAGGTGAAGATTCACCAGATATCTGAAATTGCTGAGATATGGACCTCATCTTAGGTCCATCTCTAATTACATCTCTAATTACTTTGTGAAAATTGGCTTTGCACTGGCTACTGAAGGACAGACAGCACCTGTAATGCTAAAGAGGCACAGAGGGTCAATGCCTAATCCGGCTTAGAGCTTGCCAGCAGCATGTCATACCCTCTACATCTTTTGTAGTAATATAAATCATCAGAGTGAGCTTATATGAGATCAGCATTTTCCCTCACATTGTCACAGTGGTTTGGATCCTAAGTAGGAGTGCTCTGGTCACAGCCAAGCTTTAAGTCAAATTTTGCTCTCAAGCTATAATCAGGTCCACCAGATTTTTACTAGCATCACTGAGTTCAAGCAAGTGCTCATGTCAGATCCTTTTCTGTGTACTGGGTATTGAAAACAACCCTTCTTCTGACATGGTAGAAGAAGACAGAGCCCCCGTTAAAGCCCCAAGCCAATCTATGATACCTTTGGCTGAATAGGGAAAAGATAAATTCTCAGGGAATAGAAAACTGAAAGTTTGCTCAAGCTTCTTGCCCCGTGCCAAGGATGCACATGCCAGGTTTTCCAGCCTGACATGATGCTCCTTTTAGGGATCAAAGTTACAGGAGAAAAAAAAAAAAAAAAATTCTGAAAATTGGGCTTCATGATGGAAACGCCTACACAGCTGTAACAGCTACTTCTCAAATGTGCTGCTGCTTATGAACCACAAGAATAATATGGCTAAATGTGCCGACTTTTGCAGTTTTCCCCTCTTTTGTTGAAACTAATGAGTCACGATTAGAGTAATGCTTTTCTGTGACTCGGAAACCATTTTGCTTAATGAGGTACTAAGTCTTTATAATTAGGCCCAGAAGGGAACTGGGACGTGGCCCCTTAAGAGCAATAATTATTTAGGTTATTTATGGTAATAAAAAATTGAAAATAGGAATTCTTCCTCAGAATGTGACTATTTATTCTTTTACATATTGCCTAACAGGCAATTACCCTATTAAGGCAACGTTTTGTTGCTAAAGACATTAATTGAAATGTAAATTAAATGTAAATCAGCTAATTAAATTGATATGTAATGAACTTGTCATGCAGGCCTTTGAGATCAGATGCATTTTGCTAATAAACAAATGTTGTAGTGGTGCCATTGCTCACTGGAGTTAAGGTTGCTTAACATGTTGCTACTATAGTACTCCTCCCCCCCCAGATTCAAGGTTTGGGTTGTGTCAGTAGAGTCCACAATGAAACTGGAAGTTTCTAGATTTGTTCCTTTCAGTGATTTCCAGATGTACCGCGATGCATGGCAGGGTAGCTCTCCTAATGGTCAGTGTCAGGCGGTGGTGCTCTTGCCATGTCCCTGCCCCATGTCTCTCCCAGAGGCTCCCAGCCGCCTAGCAGGACTGCACGGGTGCCTATGTCCCCGCCAGGTGTCTGGCACTAGCAGTGTAAGCAAATATCTCCCATGAACTCAGTTGCTGGGAGCATATTCATTTTTGCTGCCTCCACTGATAAACCGTGACCTCACCCTCCGAGCTCTTAAAAATTGTACTTGAAATGTGTGCTGTAACCACTGTTTTTTGGTCCTTAGCATCATCTCCCAGTTACCTTTCCTGTTTTTGTACTATCACTGTGCTCTCTCCCTCTCTTCAGATTTTGACTGAACACTGTTGCAATGTTATTTTTGTCTCTATACACTGTGGACAGTAGTGAACTCTCATGGTAGGGGTACTCCAGACACTCCTGAAATACAAAGAGATAAAGTGATAAATGAAGCAACCAAAATTTGCTTGGAGATTAAGCTGGCAATGTGTAAGGTGAGGATCAAAGCTGACATCACCAAGTTGATTCAGCAACAGGAGAATGAGCTGGAATAACCTTCTGCATTGTCCATAAGACAAAAATAACCTTATTCATCGGCTTGTGTCAGACTGTAAATTAAGGGGAAGGAATAAGCAACTATTAGTTCTCTTACAGTTACATTTTGAACCTGGCATACTAAAATTTCTAGCCTAAATTCAGGCTCCATAGTAAAGATATCTTGGAGGCTAGAAGTCCCTTCCTTAACAGATACATGGACAAAACTCACTGCCTACAGTTATACAGCAGTCAAGCAAATGCCACAGATTTTGCTTCTGAAGAAGCTCAGGTGGGTGTCTTATGAAACCCACTGCCCTCTTTCACTTGAATCGTGTAGGCATTTTGTGTCTGGGGTCATAAAAATAAAGCAAATGTGGCAAAAAGGGCTGCCAAAGTGAGAGAATAGAAAAACGTGTCAGAACTGCAGAAATGCTTTTGCAGAATGTTTTCCTAGATTCATCACGCCTTAGTTGCACCTGAGCATCCACACATAATTGTTCTGACTTGAATAAATCTGATGCTGCATTTATAACGTCTACGCAGAGAACCTTCCACCTTGCAATTCTTTGGGGGCTAGAGATATCTAATAAACATGTCAACTACCACTCTTTTTTAGCTTGAATACAGCATCTTGTTTTTTCCTACTGAAGAACACTCTAGTTTGAAGTTTACAGAGCTATTAAAGACCCTCCCGGGGCCCCTGATATGTAGAGATTGTCAGCATATGTAGATTAGTAATTGTCAAGTTTCTCCCTGAGGCCAAAGAGCTCTCAGTCAAATTCCAGAGATCATCAAGTATTCAGATTTCTGTGGGCTTTGTGTCATACACAACATAGTGGCATAATTAAACTACAATGCTTCTTTTCTAATAAATTTTTGGATCTGGCTATGTTTCTATTTCTTTTAATTAGCTATGATCGGAAAATAAAAACGAACATCAATCTAAAGATGCAAGTTTGCTGTTTCCAAAAAATGCTCTGGGAACAGTTTTTCTTTCCAACTGTTGGGGCTTAGGGATCACACTTATAGATGTGACTTACAAAGACCTTACATAGGACAAAATAAACAGTGTACTGACAGGAGAATCCTTTCTAATTTCTTTTCAACTGAGATGTGGACATAGATGATTGAATGATATTGCCATCTTGTTTTCTCATACGGAAAATGCTTACCAAAGATGAGAACTACATCTTTACAGACTTTCTGGCTTGGACTGTAGTTGAAATTTTAGTCCACACTCCACTGGTTTCCATGTCTTTGGAAGTGATTTAAGCCTGATGTTGTTGGTTCAGATGAGAAACTGAAATAAGATTTGTGTTAGAAGTCATAGAGAAGGCAATTAAAATCAGTATCCTCAAGACCCAGACTAGTATTTTAGTGGCTGCCACAACCATCCTTGTTGACCTATCTATCTTCAGACCAAGTAAATAATTATGCACTTAAATTGAATATTAATTGGCTTACATATTAAGAATTATGTCAGCTTGCTTAGCAACTTGCATGATCAAATCCTTGAAGGTCAAATGGTTGCTTTATGGTTCTCTCTAGAAGCCACATGGTAACGTGAGCAACTGGATGATGCTTTTGTAAGACTGATGAAGGAGTTGGCCTGGGCATGTTCTGCAAGCAGGATCCTTGCTGCCATTCCTACATATGTTGTATTGTGGTCACTGAGCTTGGAAGATACTAAGTGTTGTATCCACACGAATCCTCTGAGTTCCACTCGCTCTGTCCAGCTGTAGACAAGGCCTGGGGTGGGGATCAAAGTGCCAGACATCTGCATGGTGTTTTGCCACAGATGAGATTTCCAAAGTTGCATGCAGGATCTGAAAGTCCAGCTCCTAATAAAATAATTAAGGCAATAATAATAATAATAATAATAATAATAATAATAATAATAATAATAATAATAATATAATAACAGACATTCAAAACCTGAAGGCAGCTTAGCTACAACATGCTACCTACAAGCTAAATAATAACTCAAACGAGTAGATCTTCATCTCCATGCTGTTCACATTGCCTTGGTGTAGCAGAGAACAGACTTCATTTACGATCATGCTGGGAAATCAACAGAAATCTTTCAGGAAAACAGTAGTGCCCATGCACACCCGTGCGTGCTTCTGTGCAAACAGCCAGACAGAAGTAGCCACCCACACTGGGCTTGTTCTCCTTTTCTCGAATGGGGCCATGGAGTAACACCCTGAGAAACGCCCACAGGGTTTGTATGTCCAGAAGGAAACCATTTATTATCTTCTTCTCTATACTTACACAGCAGTCTTTGCTGTGTAAACCCCCTGTTTTATTTGTCACAATGCTCCAATGCTGAAATATTGGCAGCTCTAAAGCCAGAGATCTTTTATTAATCCCTCTGGAGGCCTCCCCGTCTCAACCCAAAGGACAGTCTGAAGCCAGTGGGTATTCCAGAGTGGGGTTCTGCAGACTCCGGATGGCTTGGACATAAGGATCATTTTACCTCCAAATCTCTAAGGTCATCATGTTCCCACAAACACTTTAGAGGTCAAATTCTCATTTTAGGAAAATCACTTACATTCTTTCCATTGGTCATAAGAGCCCTAGAACTGAACTGTCTCCTCTCTGCTTGGGCCACTGGATGCGGAAGAACATGAGACTTCTTTTTTTTTTTCTCCAAAATATGTCTTTATGCTAGACCATGAAAAATTTATGCTAGAGTATGATGAAAAGCAGGACAAACAAAGTTTTGCTTTAAATAGTAGCCCAGGAGGAGAATCTCAATGTAAAAGACTCCCGATAAAAAGAAAAAAATCAAAACATTCTTCCTATGATGATAGGTCTCAAAATTATTAATTTTTCTTGTCCTGTATCATATCTTAGGGCAAGCTACTTTTCCCAACTGAATTGCAACGTGGAGTTTGGCTCGGTGGGTTTAACTGAAGCGTGGCTATCTGGAAAAGGCAGCGTTATCTGTAATAAAGTAACTCCTTCAAATTTACTTTCTTGATCTTGTACTTTGGTTGGGCTGCCAGAGTCTTAATGCCTGGAAAAGAATCTATCACCCAGGGGCCCTCATTTTAAAGGACTCCATTTTTTTTTAAGGGCTGGATGGCGTCATCTCCCTGCATCAATGTTGTTCATGTATTCCTGAGAGCGAGCCAACCTGAGCCGCTTGCTAATTTCCCATCTCTTCTTCCTCTGATGATTGTCCCTGGCTCAGCGAGATTTCAGTTTTGCTCACTGGTCTCTTCTCTCCTTGCCCTCCCTGAGCTATATTTTCTAAGCACCAATTTCTCTCCAAAATTAAAGATGAAATTTAAAGATTAGGGGCTGCAGTTTTTTTTCTTTTTTTTTTTTTCCAAAGGCATTTAGATGTCTTATGCTCATTGAGTTAGGCATCTAAATCATCTAGAGCAAAATAACCACCCTTCCAAAATTATGTGATGTGAAATGACAATTTGACTTTTAAAATGGTCTCCATTTTAATCACCTGCTGAGTGATCAGCAGCACATGTAATAAATACATTGTATGCAGCACGGACAGGCCAGGTGTAAGGTGATATAAGGGATCTAACTGACTGGCCTCAGTATAAATGCCAGAAACATCAAAAACCATGCACCCCAGTCTTAGTCCCAATCAATTCTAACTACTTTAGTGGTCTGACTCCAAATTCACATGTACCACAGTGTAACTGAGGTCAGGATACAGTACATGATTTTTATCTTAATTCTACTGTAGTACCATCAAGGTCAAACTGAGCATCATTCAAGGAGAAGATGTATGGACTTTCTTAATTGTTATTCTTACTACTCCTTGAAGAAAGGGATGCAAGATTGTGCCTGCTGAAGAGCATGTTATCACTGAACATAATGGAAATTTATGTTGCAAAACAAATGAAGAATATGAAGAATGAAAGAACCATTCCTGCAATAAACTGTCTTAAGTGAACCCTGCTAAGCTCTGTGGAAGCAGGGTCAGACATGAAGCCTCACAACCCTCCGAAAGTCTTTGCAGCTACAGCTGCGCCAACCTCCTGCCAAAGCCCCAGGTCCAGCCTTGTCCAGAGGGGCAATCTCCCCTCTCCAGGCAAGGATTGCTCCCATTTTTGACTATTAAGACAACTGCACTAGGTCACAAGTCCAGAAAATGTGGCATTAAATCTCCACATTCATCTGCAAAGGTTCCTGCTCCCACAGGAGTCATCAAGTGTGACACAAGGCGGGAGCCTTCTTCTGCCATTTGCCTATGACTGTCCCATTAGACTGGCCAAAGGGGCTGTAAAGCATCACCAAATACACATTTTCCTTCAATGCCAGCAGTAGCATTTTGCTTCACTGTTTAACCCAGCTCAACCCATTTTGCTCCACTGTTTAATCCAACCCAAACTCCAGTAGTTTACCCCAAATTATTTTGCATCAATTTGAATGACTGTTTTAAGTAGAGGAAAGGCGGGTTCAGAAACTGGTTTTAGTTTCATTGTATTACAGATTGTTATATATGCTACATATTATCATTAACTGCATATGCTTCCAAGTTACCTGCACAGAAGCCCATCCTTGCAAGACATCAAACTGATCCTTCTCAAGGCAGCAAGCGCAGTCTTCACACAAACCCAAGAGTCATCCCAATCCATATTCGTTCCACTCATTTCCTTTTTTTGTTATCTCTGTTAACTGCTGAAAGCAGGAATATGAAAACCCAGCAAAGCTAGTGAGAGCTGATTAAAATTCAACCCACTGTATTACCCATAAATGGGAAATAAAGAATATGTGGCTGTGATTAATCAACCATAAATGGCCACTGCTGCTTCCCCTGCTCCCTACAAACACAGCTCATGTGTTTACTCAGCGCGCCAGAACAGTAACACGCAGATCATTCCCATTTACCAGGACCTGGGATTTAAGCAAATGCTTACAGTGAGGGGCTGTGTGTTTGTGTGCAAGTATACACGCGTGCACATCTGTTTCTTCTGATTTTCAATATTCATGAGAGAATCAGAACTTTCATATTTCTTCATAACTGTACTTCTTGTCAATAGACAAAAATAAACCACTGAGGGCAAATCTCAGCAGAGCAGGCTTTAGTTAAGGATTTTTTGGGGCATGAGAATTAATAATAACCATACTGTTAATAAAGGGTACGTCTCTGCTGTGAAGTGTTGCAACTCGGCCAAATGAGACCCGCAGTAGGATCATCATCAAAAAATAAAATTTAAAACAAACAAATAATAATAAAAAAACCCCTCCATAGACCTGTAGTTTGAAGCATTGGCTTCAAACTAGATTCTGTTTCTCAGGTGCAAATACACCTTTTTTTTTTAAATACCAGCTTGCTTGTTTGTGGCTCAACAGAGCAGAGCAGCTCCATTGTGTCCCTGGCAAAACATTTCTCATTTGCTGTAATTTATAGTTCAAGGCTGGATCCATGGACAAAAGATTCAGCCCTTTCAGCCTCTGGTATCTCTAGATGTGCCAGGCGCCTCTCTCAAAATATCAGTCATGTAGGAGTTGCTGCTGCAGTGCTGGTCCAGGAATGGGAGGTGAGATGCAGGAAATTTGGTCCCTCTGCCTCTAGCTTCCTGAATGTCCTTAAACAAATCACTGTCTTCTGGCTGTCCCAGTTGCCTTAGCTGATGGTGAACTACAAACCTCTGCAAAGGCACTGCAGACCAATGCTGAACAAGAGCTAGATAACAACATTATAGCAGTGTTTGCTGCAGACTCCCCAGTACGAGAATCAGAGGTGGGTATGAAAAGCAGAGAACATCTAATGTGTGCACCTCTGTACCCCTGAGCTCCCAGCAAGCCCCCAGCCGGGACTGCACGTGCCTGGATTTGGTTCCTGAACTTCGACAGCCTGGGCACTAATTCCCTTTCCTCCCGTGGGTCTCTTCCTCAGGAAGGTCTGCTCATCCCTGCTGGAGAGCCGGGATCGGCTGGTTGAACCAGGGGGTTACCAGCTTCTCGTCTCTTGGAGATGCTCTGGTACCATTGTAGGGCTCTGAGCTTCCAGGTTGTTGGCAGAGATTGCGGAGCCATAGGGAGCCTTCCCTGGGTCTGCCTGCATAATTGTAAAACAGTCATTACCTCCACCACCAGCACCAGACAGCTCCTTCAGAAAAAATAAAGCTCATGCCTAAAGATGTTATCATGCATAATTCAGGGGAGGAAATCCATACTGCATTTAAAAGATTACATCTTATCATCCAGGGTACTTATTAGCTTGATGATTTAAAAGTACATGGGGATAGATCCTTTTCAGCTATTCTGCACCAACATCAATGGAGTTGTGCTGATGAATGATTAGCCCTGGAGCCTGGTTTTGGACAAAATTGCTTTTCTAACTCCAGAACCGGCCCCGTCCAGATCGGGTGGAGCTGACACCGTTAGCAGCCCTGGACCTCCCTGGGTGCTCGGGCTGTGAGATTTACACCAGGCTGCCATTTGTGATTATGCCAGAGACCGTTTTATTTGGTGCTTATATTTGGGTTTAGGTCTGCGGCGGGCAATAACAAGGGTTGATGGTGCCAAGCACCCCTGGCTGATGTCTTCTCGGGAAAGCAGTAGCATCCCATCTGCCCAGCAGGGAGGAACGCAGAGACCTCCAAGAAAGTGGGGCTCCTCTCGTGATGTGCACCACGATCAGTTCCTGCTTTCTCAGGTCCGCCACTCGTACTGAGGACAGGGGACTATCTAATAGCATGGGACTGTGCTGTTTACAGCCAGTTCAGGCTCCAGCCCTCAGATGAGTGTTCTGGTAAGTCTCAAAATGCCTGAGCAGCAGCTCGGTTCAGGAAGAGGGTTTACAGAACGTGCACTGTGAGACCGACTGGAAAGGAAACATTTTGTCAAAACCCTCCTCGTATTTTCAAAGCTGAGATCCAGAGGAATGAAAGGCCCCCATTTCACAGCCATTATTAATTACCACTTACTGTCTGCCAACACTTGCCTGGGAGCATTTCATGAAACTGTGAATATTTAGCCAAGAGCCCATCGCGTCACTCAGCTCGCTGCTCTGCCCTACACCATGGAGTCGCCTTCACTTCACGTCCCTTGTCTGTACTGCGACCCACTTCTGTCCTTCAGTTCACTTCACCTGCCTCCGTCTTGGGCCACCATATGAGAAATAGGGATTTCCTCATAAGGAGCAATGTACGTTGCTGTATGAAGCAACACTATTTTGAGGTAGAATTACCAGGGAGTTTTGAGTGGTGCAGATGAAGCACAAAGAAATATTCCCTACCTTATTGCAGCACCAGATCTACAGAATTCCGGAGAGCTGCATTCAAAATTTCAAAAACTCTGTTTAAATTGACAGCCAAACTCTCCCCAACCTGAAAAGACCAAGAGTTTTACCCTCCCTTAGTGGTGAACTAAGAGTCACCCACTGCTATCAATTACCGCTACGTTCTAAATAGCATCCAGAGCTAAAGTTAAATTAATTAAGATAAATCCTCATTTTTTATTCTCTCCTTCTCTTCCTCCTACTTCCGTTTTCTACTTCACAGAAGTAGACTCGGGACCAGCTGCTCAAACTCCTTGGGAATGTGACCAAGGGAAAGGCAATTCCCTTGGGAAAGAAAGAAGGTGCTAAGAACCACATGGATTTGCCAGAAAATAACTTTCCCATAAAGAACTTCAGATCTCCCTACAGAGCTGCAGTCTGCATTCAGCAGTGCAAATGGGAGCAAGGGGCTTATGCATTTATTGCCATGTGGTTCAATAAAAGGACATGTGGCAACTGCATCACCCAACGTGGGCAACATTGTGGACATTAAAAAAAAGAAAAAGAAAAAAAAAAGTAAAAAAAAAAATAATAAAGCAACCAATAGGAATTTCTTCATCCCTCCTTAAAATAAAGCATAAATGCTCTGGAACAATCTGAGTTATCTCTGTGGTACACACAGGGAACAAAAACAAACAAAAAAATATCCCCCATCTTCACCTAGCACCAAAGGGAAATGCATACAAATACTTAGCATTTGTTTAGGCTGCTTTGGCTGAAAATACCAGGTGTAACAGCCCTGAATGTGCAAAATGAACAGGGGACTCTTTATACTCAGTATAACTTTGCATATGGAACAGGGGATCACAGTAGGACATTGGCTCCCTTCTGACTGCAAGAGAGATTTCTTCCCCAGTGGTAGAGCTGGCTACAGCACTTTATTTTTCTTCCAAATGCCAGCTGGTAAGAAAATCTTCCGTAGTTTATCCAGGCTACTGGTACCACAGTTTAGATTAATGTGGATGGTTTCTGCTCACACTGCTTCCAAACTGCAAGTTTCACGCATTGCTGGAAAAGCAGCATTTTTTTTATTATTATTATTTTGTAAATTTGGATTTTTAAAAAAGTTTTTCAATGATAAAGAACTCCTCTAACAAACAATTTCGTGGGAAGCGGAGGCTGCGCATGGGAAATTTTGTGACCCGTGCCTGTGCTCTGGCTGTACCTGCGGCTCCTTTGGCGGGAGGGCCGGGCGCCCTGCGGCCTCGGCGCCCTGCGGCCTCGCTCTCTCCAGCGCGCATCCTCCGCACGTGCCGCGTCTGCCGGGCAGGGCTGCACGAGGCGTTGGATAGATCAGAGCCGCCTGCGGAACTCATCGTGACAACCCCCGACTGCCGCCCCGGTCGCTTCCGCTGCCCGCGGGTTGCGGCTCAGGACTCGCAGATGGGGATGGACACGAGGAACGAGAGGGGCTCCCTGCATCCCGACAGAGGTGCCGGCGAGGCGGGAGCTGCTGGTCCTTGCTCCCCTCCTGCGGGCTCCGAGGTGCTCGTCCTGCCGGGGACGCTGCCGGGCAGGGGCAGGCGGCACCCGGCCCCGGGACACGCCGGGTAGCCCGACCCTGTAAACTTGCTCTTCGCTGCGAAACCACCAAGTCCAGCCCACCGAACACTGGTACTAGCGCACGGGCAAAGCCTTCCTCTTGCTTGCGCTGCGCTTTGAAATCTTCCCGTGCAAGCACAGAGGGACTACGAGGGGACACACAAAAACCCCCCAAACAAACAAAAAACCCCAGCCACATCCAATGTTTGTGGCATATGAAAGGAAACACAGCCCTTAATGGATCATTACCACCCAATGCTGTGTTTGGGCTGCTGAGAAAACTAGTTTAACTTTGTATGAAAAGAGACAGACAGACAGACAGACACGCATATATATGTAAAGCACACACATATAATACAGGAGGCAAAGAGGGAAACTGTATCTACGTTTGTGGTATCTTCCAGCACCAGGTAAGGAAAATCTTTTTTTCCTTTTAACCAGGTGCTGTATATACATTGTTTCCTTGCAGTCTATCTCTAGGTTATAGCAGTTCACAAGGATTTTTCAGCAGATGTGTTATTCAATTACTTCAGGGCTTTTCCATTTGTAATATTATGAAGAAATGATAGCCAGCAGACTTCACCTGTCTTTTAGAGATAGCCAGCCTGGTAATTTAAACTCTGCCCATTTTATCCACACCAGTAAATCTCATAACATGGTTATAGAGAGATTCCAATTTTTGTAGAACCCTCTCCCGGGAATTCCTGTATACAATATTGCCATAGTCTGTAATGGACATAACCTGTGATTGGATTAATGTTTCCCTAGTGAAGAAGTCAAAGCATTTCATGTTCCTGTAACTGGTTTGCAGCTCTGCAGTAAAGGTCTTTGGTGTGGCAGAGAAAATAATTGCAAACGCAGCCCGAATCAGAATATATAATCCCCTCACAGCGAGGGTCCGATTCTACACAGTTAGTCTGCCTGAGCGGGGGTTTGTAGCAGGATTTTCTTGTCAGGAGAGCAGAATGCACAGAAAACAAGTTAATTTCAGCATTTTAATATTCATGACTCAGCTCCTGTTCGACGCGAGGTAAATTCGCTGTTACTTCTCCCAGGGAGGGCCCTCCAGATCCCCAAGCATGGGGTGGAAACAGGGCAATGCAGGGGGGCTCCAGCCTCCCCCCGGGAAGGGCCGGTGCCCACCTGTGCTGGATGAACACCTGCATTTCTGCCAAGTCACGCGCCTGGTTTTGGGCCCCGTATCGGCTTTTGAACCATTCAAAATTCATGGCATCCCCTTACCTGTGGGCCTGACATGCTGGCAAGTGAGGAGCTAGGGAAGAATTGAGTACAGTTTGCATTGCTGATGTCTGAAACACAGCTCACCTTCTCCAGGAAGAAGGGACTCAAACCACAGCAGCCCAGAAGGAGCCTGTGAAGCAGGAACTGTCTCCTCAGGTGGAAGAAGATGAAGCAGAGACTTGCAGCAAAAACCTTCCTATTTTCGGAAGAAGATGAAGCAGAGACTTGCAGCAAACACCTTCCTATTTTCAGCTCCCACGAATCTCCCCAAGCATTTGTAAGGTGAGGGAGGCAATGGGGAGTCCCTGTCACCCAAGCTGGCTGCGAGGTGACAGTGAAAGGCTCCCATCCCAGCTACCTGGAAGAACCTTCCAGACACCCCGCTTATTGCTGATCCACAAAAGCAGAGGTCAGTGTCCAAAGGAAACACTGCAGATTCACTCTGGGGGGTACACATGAAACATGATAGGGATTTTAGGGTGGAAAGCTGAGTAGGAGCAGCTGCGGCTGTTAGTGCACTAGAAGGTGCAGGAGACAAGTGTAGTCAGGAAGGAAATGGAGAACAAGAGCAAAAAGCTTGAACATCACAGGCTGGAATGAGGATGGGGAGTGCACGCTCCAGCACAGGCAGGCTGCCCAGCTGATGAACAGGCAGGTGCTCCTGGCACATAACCTTATGTTTGGAAGTTACGGGATTGCGAGGCAGGTGGAGAGGATGGGAAAAGGGTTACCGGCATGGCAGCTGACAAATGGGGTGTCATCGTTTTCCCATATGGGTAACTGCAAGCTGTCCTGTCCGTCCTGAACGCTCAGCAGAAAGGAAACAGCTCTTGCAGAGATCAAGAATCTTCTTTTAGTCACATTAGGCCTATACTAAGACTTGGAAAATGCAGAGAGAGGGGCAGGTTGTGGGTGGTAGGAGACAGTGAGAAACAGAGACAGTGATTTCCAGGAAGATCCAGTTATTACCTCTAAACTAAAAGGCTGACTCGATGAGTTGGGTGACAGAGGGAGCATCTGAGAACTGACAGCAGGACGCCCCAGAACCCACTTGTCCACTTCCCAGTTTACAAAGTGACTTTGGGAGCCTTTTAGAGGAAAGAAAAGAAAATGAGACAACACACAGCTGCTTTTATCATTTTATTCATACACATTTCTAGAGTTTACTGGCTAAACTCATAGGAAGTAAGCAAATACCTAAAATTCTAACTCCATATATATATATATTTAAAGCCATTCAGAAATAAATAAAGAATTCTGCAAGTTTTTTCTTTTTCTCCCCCCCCACCAAGGAATATATATTAAAAAAATTCTCCCAGAAAACCAACTTTGCAAGTCTGCCACTAAAGCCCTATAAAACCCAACAATATTCATAAATTAACATTAGATTAATTCAAAGGAGAAGTTATCCCCCTTCTGCATACCTTCTAATCCATATCTCCAAGAGGTCATTTTAATTATCACACTGTCACTGCTATTCATTACTCTGCATTTGGAGACAGCAAACCAGCACTGTGTCTTTTAGATGCCTTAGAATTCATCATATGAAGGCATTTTGTTCTCCATAAAAACACACACAGTTTAACCCCCCTCACCTTGAAGCTCTAGCAACATCAGGTTTGCTGGGTGTTTTAAATCACTTTCCTTCAAGTAAGACATCTCTTCCTTTTTCAAGCAAGTTTTCCTTATTAGAGAGAAAATGCCCAACTAATAAAAGCCCAGCTAATGACTAGGTAACACATGCAATCAGCTCAAACTCTGTCAGATTGCCAGCAGCTGGTCCTTTTTCACAGGCATGCAAGCACAAATTTTGGCCCTGTCTTGTGTCTGCCCATTCCTTCTGATTGCAGTAGTGCCAAGGGGAGGGAAACTACCTGACAGTGGCTCACAGAAGATCTGCCTGGGTGTTGTGGTAGAGCTACAGAAGCCTGTGTGAGGCCCTGAAATGCACGACACATATCTTACCCTTGACCCTGCTTGCTTTGTGCTTCTCCTGTGTTGAAAAGAGCCCAAAGGAACTTGCACAGAGCTCTCTTCCATCCCTTGTGGCATAGATATGGAGAGAATGAGCCAAAGGTATTCAAAGACACATGAGAACATATGGGGGCCTGTTAGATTCCAGCAGCATAAATACAACCTGAGCTGCTTTCAGTTCTTTTTAGGATCAAACCTTGCTTCAGTGTTGGTCATGCCCAGATTTAGCAGCTCTTCACTGCTGGAAAATCTGTAAGCATTTCCACAAGGGACAATAAATTTAAGTTGCCTGGAAGGTCCGTTTTAGCCTATAATTCTCATTTTTTCTCATAGCTCCTCATTTCTCCCCAGGATACATTCATCTCACACACAGCCCAGCTTGCGAAGCCAGCTGAGTTTTGTCCTGTTCCTAATCACAGAAAGAGGGAAGAGCAACCAACTCTGCACTCTCACTAGCAAAAGACTTTCAGGAGCTGCTACTTCTTCAGGGCCACCTGCCTAAGAGAAGCCAACTCACTCTTATTTCACAAATCTCTCTTCACCCTCAGTCCAGTTCATCTCTTCCTTCTCTATCCTGTGGGGCTGAACTCTTCTCTCCTCCAAGCCGCTGCTGCAGCTCAGCTCATGCAGGAAGGAAATAAAGCAGAACTGCTTGTAGAGGCTTCTGATGGGTTCACTCGAGGCACTTCTAAATGCACTTTCCCTTCCGACACTCCCCCAGGGTCACGTTCTGCTTTCCAGATGGAGAACCACTGACCTACAGCATCAAATCCACACCATGGGTAGATCTCCTGTGGTCCCCTACTAGTCACACAAGAAACAAGACTGCCTAGTGACAGTGGCTTGAACAGAGCTTTCCTGTGCTGGCAAGGCTACACCTGGACTTTCACGTGGAAGTGGCACAATTCCTTTGCTTTGAGCTTCTCAATATCTCACTCAGTGCCATGGTTCCTCCCTGTCAGTGTCTACCCCTAGCTTGCACTGCCTCAGTGGCACATCTGGACCCCAGCCAGCTGCTGCCAGAGGACCAAGGTTTCCGCCTGTTAGGCTGGTCTTGCAGTGAGTTTCGTGCCTGCAGCGTGACCAGTGACATCAGCAACATTCCTCCTACGACCCCTTTCCTCCGGCGACCTGATAGCAGAGGGAAAGGCTGGCCATGCAGCGGAGGTGCAGCACATGAGGAGCGCCTGCGTCCCGCATGCTGTTTCTCATGCTTTCTTAATGCACACTACCTGCACGAGCACATGCGATCGGCATAGGAGCTTCGGCGGCCGGCGCTGCAAGGAGAGGCAAAGCACGGAGCAGCAGGGAGTCCCTCGTCTGCTCATCGCAGGGATTGCCCCTTGAAAGAGAGAGAGGGGCTGCTGGAGAAAGCGGAGGCTTCCTTGTTTTAACAAATAGCTTTTCAGCCGCAGCAATGATTTCTGTAAATCCATCGGGTCGCTCTTTTTTTTTTTCACAGAGACGAGCCACAAGAAAGGCCTGAAATTGATTTACCATCTATAAATAAAAAAGAATCAATAGTAAAATTTCTAGCTAATTTTCCTCTCCCTCTTTCCCCTTGGCCTATTTGTTATCTGAGAAATACTTGTCTGGGAGAAAAAGAGAAGCATTATGAGCTGCAGACCCCGGACGTGCTCCTTCGCCGCGGCCCCGCGCTCCTCTCCTAGCATCCCGTGGAAAGCGTCGGCTCCTTGGGCTTCGTCTGGCTCCTCTTCTCCGTCTTGCTGCCAGCACGGCTGCTCCCTTGGTCCTGCTGGGAAGGGCACTTAAAAAGTGGCAGTTTTTCCTTCCTGCCAAAGGAAGAGAGAGAGAGGACAGGTACACTGAGCGCTGGTGCTGCGTCCATGCCAGAGCACTCAAAGCATCACGCGACGGGACGGCTCGAGCAGACCCTGCCCCACCTGAGAGCAATGCACAACTCCAGCTGCCCCTGTCGCTAGGAGCCCGGTGTTTCCAGTGCCCCTTTTGGGCCATGGTCCTAGCAAGGCAGCAGGGCTTTGGCTGCTGACCTCGGAAGGAGCCAAGCTGAGCTAACACAAAGCGTTTTTGCAGTGACACCCTGGAGACGACTCGCTAAGATGACACAGCCTCAGAAAGGGCTCCTCGGCTTCCCGCGGCTTGTCCGGAACAACAGACCTATTCTGCAAGGGTTTGGATTCTGACAAACTTCGCTACTTGTTTTGCAGAAGAAGTGCTGCCAGGCGTGTGTTTGCAGTGTGCATGCGGGATCTCAAGGAAAAGTAAATCCCCTATTATCAGTTAATTCTGCAGCACTTCCATCCCACTTACTTGTATCGCCTCTTTGCTTAAAGGCCTTAGTTAATCTCCTCCGTCTCAGAGCCCGGTGCAGCTGCCACCTCTGTGCCCACACGGTTGTGTTTTACAGTGCAACGGGTGCAGAGGACGGGGCGGCCTCTGCCCCTGCCTGTCTGGCTACGGAGAGAAGGCAAAACCCCTGCAGCCAGAGACCTCTCTTTGGGCTACGGCCAAGGAAAGGCAGGAGGAGAGCACCCCGTCTCTCCGTTCCCAGCCTGAGGATGGGAAACGATCCTCTGCTCTCCACGGGCTGCGGGCAGCCCCAGCTCTGCTGATTTTCTTCCTTCACCCGCTCTAGCGCTGCCTGTGGCAGCGGTGATGAGGAACCCGCCTTCCCCAGCGCTCCAAGTGCTCGCGTGCCGGCACCGCCAGCGCAGCCTGAGCCGCGTCTCCGCTGCCGTCGCCAAGGCACGGCACGGCGCTGTTTGGAAAAATAAACACCGAGACAAAAATAAATAAATCAGGACCCTGGAAGGAGACCTGAAGAGAGAACAAGCCACTTCTTCCCTTCTGCCTGTAATCGCACTGACACCTTCCTGGGCATCGCTGGAGACCCAAGTGCAAGGGCAGCCGTGGGCCTGATGGAGAATCCCGCAAAGCAGACAGGGATGCAAGTCACGGGATCCAGCGCTGCCCCTGTCGCTGCTGCAGCCCCGGGGCAGAGAGGAGCCGCGCGGGGGGCACGGCCCACGCCTGGCCGCCGCTCTGGGACGGATGCTGCTCCGTGCAGCCTTTCCTCTTTTCCTGCCCCATCTCTGTGAGCCAAGGGAATGCAGAAATACAAGCCATGCCAAGAGGAACAAAATGAGTCTTAAACCTCTTCGTTTTTCATGAGCTGGGTAACACAGAAAAAGGAAACCCTTGTTAACCAGCAGCACTTACAGGTGGGATCACAGACAGTGGCGTTTTCAGCTATCCAAGTGTCTACTCAACTGAAGCATCGTGAGTATCAAGCCCTCTGTTCACATGAGCTTCCTGTGACAAAATGGGCTTTGGATGTACAGCCAGCTGACAGACAGCACGATCGAACCACAGCTCTGCTGCTTCCTCGCTGCACATACAGCAGTTAATCTTGCCGCCATGCAAACTGTTTTGCAAATTGAAATCTCGGAGGCATAGCAATTACAATACCAAATTCATACCACATCTCTCAGTCAGCTAATTGTACATCCAAAAAAATCACCACTTGAATAATCTGAATACATTCACCTTTACTGCTAACCCTCCCCCCCAAAAACTGTGTTGTGATCTCAACACAGTTTTGAGTTACAGAATCCCACGAGAAAAATGCCAACCTTTGATTTCAGCAGCAAAAATGTTCCTATCTAAATACAGCAGAAGCATAATTCACATCGAGGTCTAACATCTTGGCACTCTTGTGCTGCCTTTTTTTTTCCTGTTCTTCAAACTGGGGACACTCCTGTTGCTTGGTTTAGCCCTCAGACAGCATTCAGAAACACAGGCTCTGGAGACACCAAATGTACTGCATGTGGTTAACATATTAAAAATGAAATGTAGATATTTCTAGGGTATTTTTTTAGGAAAGCCTAAATCTTAAATGTCTTAAAATGAAGTGGCCAACTTACAAATCGGGCTAATGCTTTAGATGAGCTGAGTTTTAGACCACCACTTCCCAGAGGACAAGGACCATCACAGCCCTTGGGGTTTTGAGCTCCTTCACATACACATTTATTGAATTTTGTGTCCATACAGAGAAGAAAGTTGAGATGGGGAGCAATAGATTTTAATTGGCAACTTTGCCCCCTGCTAGTTAAGGAAGGCAAAAATAGAAGAGGGTTCTGTGTTTAAATTGCAAAGGGAGGAGAAAAAAAACAATGTTGTTCAAGCCACGTGGCTGGGGCCAAAATGAATCATCAAGGCTTGCAAATGGTTAACCTCTGATCCTCGAAACCAAGAAATCTGGCTGCTGTCATGTAGCTGCTGATCTAATTTCTACGCTCGGCCCTCCGCAGAGCGGGGCCGCGGTTCCCTCGCGCGCGGGCAGCGCGTGCGGCGCGCGACTGCACCGAGCGCTGCCCGCTCCGGGCTGCGCAATTAGCCCGGCCCAGCTCTGACACTGCAAGGGGAGCACAGTATTTTTCTGGCAATGCCTGACAAGTTTCAAATGTAAAAAGCACAAATCAAATGACCCCGCGGTAATGACAGCCAGTGCCCTGGCAGTTAGATAATGTGCGTGCTCCAAAGCAAGGCCAATTAGAAGCAATAAAAACAAATTTACAATGGCAGAGCAAAGGTCAGAAATCCTCAGCCATTACAGCGGGATTGATTTTTTTTTCAGTTGGTCACCAGTGCGGTCACCAAAGCCTGTTTCCAGACAGCGAGCACAAATTCACACTTTTGCTAAGTGACCACTCACGTGCTACGGCCGCTGGCGATTTCTGGGTCTTGCACAACCTACTATTGTGCAGCGTGAAGGATCCCGGCACGACGCAACTGCCTCGGTGGCTCTGCGCGCTGTGGCAGCACCTTTCTGAATGCAGGAGTTGGTCTGGTCTCCTGCTCCCCAGGAGAGTTTGCAAAGGTCTCTGCCCTAATGCAAAAGGGATTTGGGATCTCTGCTTGCAGTGCTAGCAGAAAATGACTATGGCTGGAGTTTACAATTGGTTAGCAATACGAAATCAGGATTGCCTGCTGTCTCCATTAGACATTACCCACATAGACACACTCTGTACATAGCAGCTCCCTGCGCCTTCCAACCTGGGTACTCTGCGCCCTGCTGCCTGGAAGGGTTTGGTTATGGAATAACACGCAGAGATGCTGTGAATCCACTTACACAGCCCTGGCTTCCTCGGAGCAACAAGCCCAAGGAAGGAAAAGACGACCAGCTGGGTATCTCCAGGCTTGTCTACATGAGGATGCCCAGGAGAGCTAATCCAAATACATTTAGGGTATAAATGTAAAGCTGATTAGTGAAACCACAGTAAGCTCCTATGTGGATATGCTCCTTCAGAGTTAAAGTAGCCATAATTCAATTTAGTCATTTAGCTCATTTCCAAAAGTAAATTAAGGTAAAGCAAATTAAATTAAACCAGCTGACAGCACCTTCATTTTGAAAGGGATTGCTAACATGGCCACAATCTACTTTGTACAGTAATTCAGATTCGTCTCCCTTGCAGGGCTGCCCATAGGGCTGTTGCTGAAGCCGTGTCTGTGACCACCCTCCGAGCAGGGACAGTCTGAAAGTGGGACCGAGCTTTGCCGTTGTGTGTGTGCATAAATCCCGGATGGAATCATTACAGCTGGCATTTGGATTTCCAAGCACTCGACAAGGTTATTGTTGTAATGTAGTATTTTGGTGAGCCCTCAGCTGGAAGCTGGCCAAGCAGCGCAAATCTCCCCAAACGCTGTAAACGGATCTTTTTTCTCCAAAACCCACGCAAATGTGTCACAGTTTAAAACCTGAAAGGTTTTCTTTAGTGACAGCTACAAGTATCAAGAGTTGCATAAAATGTGCAGACGCGTGTGGGAGTGAGCTGACAGATTATAATTACCAATAGAGAAGGGGGAAAAAAACAAAAATTAATTTCTGAGGCAAAACATATAATTTGCCTTTAAACCATAGTAGTGCTCCCACTACTAATGCAATTCACAGCCCTGGAATCAGACTGAAGTTGTTTGACAACTTGGCGATCTTTTTTTCCCTTATTTCCTTATTTATTTTTTTATTTATTTTCCTCTTAAAGCTGCACTGGCCAATGTGGGAGAATAAGCTGAGGGCTTTTTTTTAGATGTTCGTATTAGCTTTGCACTGTTTGTACACGAAGGAAACCAGGTAAGAGGGACTCTGCAGGCCCTGACTCCAAGGATGCTCTTTACGCTGCCTGCGAGGTACTCTACCAGTGTAACACCACCTCATTTCATTTCTTCCTTTTTCTCCAGAAAATAAGTGGTTATGGTTGGACTTGATGGTCTTGAAGGTCTTTTCCAACCATAACGATTCTATAATTCTGTGGTTTTGCTGAGCTTCTCCTGGGGCAGCACTGGAGGAAGGGCAACACAAACACACCGTTTACTGCACCACATCTGCACCATTCTAGAGGGACTGCCCTGCCAGCAGTGTTTATGAAACTGGCTCTGTTTTGGTGCCTTGGGACTCCCTGCGAGCCCCTTCAGCATGTGGCACGCGTAGCAGGGTGACCTGCTGATGCTGAGAGTAGCCAGGGGAGGAGAACAGCCTGATTTTATCCACCGTCGCAAACAAACTGCCCAGACCTACAGATGTCTTCAGGATCACTTTGAGGAACATCTCCTTGAATTCCCAAGTCAGTCTTATTTTCCAGTAACAAAAAATGGAGACACAACTTGTTCTTGGTGGCAGTGGCAGCTTCCCGGAGTGGCTTGTTGCATAAGCCACCTCCTGCCTGATTTCCTAGGCTCTGCCCTCCTCTCTTAGCCACTGCTGGTGGTAGGGGAAAAGATGACAAAACAGTGATTTAAGTTGATGGGAAGAGAGCTGGCGATGGCAGCAAATAGCTCTACGGAACGACAAGAAATGGCCATCTACATAAAGCAGACTTCACTCTCTGCTCTCATCTCAGTCATCAGCAAGTGAAAGAAAGCACAGAGACACACAGGTAAAACTGCCAAAATACTGAAGAGAGATCTTCCAGCCTATGTGGCTGTGCAAGAAGCCACCCCTCAGTTCTGAGCAATGCAATGCAGGAGCAACAACTCCAGCACTAACCCACAGGCCTTTGGTTACGATGGGGTGCTTCTTGTGTCCACACAACTAGTGCCCTCCACCTCCGTGGGTGACGGGACAGCCCCATGGGCCTACCCAGCCTGTTGGATACACAGCTGTGAACTCATACATCATCATTAGGGCTCCAAAGTTGAGCAACGAAAGGGAAGAATTGCCAGAATAAAGGCTGTCAGAGCAATTTTAATTCAACCTCCTGGCGGATATGCCTTCTGATGCAGTCTTTAATTACCTCATCACAGCCTACTTTTTCTTCAGTGAGACTGCTGCCTCATTTAGAGCACGACAGATAGACGACAATTAATGAAGGGCCAGTCAATATTTTGTTCTGTCTTTTTTCTTTTGTTCAGTGGGTGGCCCCAGGCAGTATTTGCTGCATGCCTTCAAAATCCGACTCTTAGAATTATCCAGACTGGATTTTTCTCTCGTGTATCAATATGGCAGCTGAGTGCTTGCCACACAAGAAGGAATTTATTTTCCGAAGTATATGAGAGAGGAAGGTCTGTATTTTACCCATAGGAAAATGCGCTGCAGAAATGAGTTCCAGCACGCTCCAGTACTGAGGCCCAGATGGGATTTTTCATGGTTCTTACCTTATATGTCCATTGGTTCTAGGCACAGTTCTCCTAACCTCAGCCACAGCAGTAAGCATTGGATTCCTGTGAGTCCAGAAAACTATAAACATGGGATTAATGGGTCTCAGGAGAAGAAAGAGGCAGTGGTTAGAGAGGCAGTGGCATAGGGCTTAAGGCAGCAAAGGAGACCTTCATTTGCAATTTTTTTCAGGAAGATTTCTATTTTTTTCTATTGTAACCACTCTCTGTAGCCCCTGTACTCTGATTCCTTTTCATCTCATACAAATTTTTTGCCTTTTACCAAAGATTTCAGCAGAGAAGGACTTTTCTCACTATCAGCCCAAGCAATTTTAACCTTTACTTTGGCTAAAGTAGAAAGAGGTGAGTAAAGGACAGAGTCAGTAAGACGAAGTGCTCCCTGTGCCACTGACAATATCAAAGGGAGCCCGGCTCAGATGCTTTCCAGTGAGCACAGCAGGAGGAGAATTCGCTCGTCACCGAACAGTGCTAAGGAGAAAAGCACAATAACGAGCAGCGAGGAAGAGCATGAACCTTCACTGCCACCTGACAGCCCCTTTCGGTCTCCTGCTCTGCGCCCACTTAACCCAGCCATGGAGCGAAGGCTTTGTGCACAGGGAGGACCTTCCTGAGCCTCTCTGAAACACATCTAAGTGGCAGTTCCCTCTTCTCCAGCAACTTTTTGTCTCTGTTACTCCATTAGAAATTCACAGACCTCCTGGACTGTCACTCCAGAAAACATCCAGCTTTTTCAGCAAGGTTTTTAATTTATTAGCTCACATATGAAAATATTTTAACCTCCCTGCCCTCCCAAGCTGAGTCATCACTGCTTTCCTATCTTGCTGCAGACACATCACCCTCAGGAAAATAACTGCTTAGCAAGCCGAGAACAGTGGACATTGCCTTTCTGAGCAGGGCATTCATTTAGGAATGGGGGGCTTCACAATATGAGGACTGTGCAGGGCACAGTGGGATTACTGTTTGAAACAAGCCCTGATCTTTCCCGGATGGCCGTGTGAAATCCTGCAAGGCCACCGGGGAAAATAAAGTGGGTGGATGGAGAAAGCTCAGCAAGAGAGAAGGGGCTGAAGGGTCCTGGGAGAGACAGAGTCACTTAGACGTGGAGGATAACAGTGTTGGACAGGGAGGGGATGAGGAGAGAACTGTCTAAGAAACAGTGCTGGAAAGGAGCCACTGCACGCACTTCATTCGCATGTCCGGCCTCCCCGCGGAGTCAGGATATGGTCCAGAAATGTGTTCACGGCTCAGAGCTATTTGGGAACTTGAGGTTTGCCCAGAGGTTTTTCTGGTCAGAGGGGGAGCAGAAGCCCCTAAGCTTGATGCCCGTGGCCAGCTGTGAACCCCACCTCATGCTCGTGAAGACGCCTAAGAGCCATGGTTGGAAACCAGAGTCGCACAGTGCAAAGCTGGGTGCACACAAGCTCACCCCAACACTTCAGAGGCAACACCAGACCAACAGGTTCAGGATTTATGTCTATCAACCAATTATCCAAGGACAAAATGTGGTATCCCCCCCGACCCTCTCACTGGCAGGGTCAGTCCCTTGGAAAATTGGTGGAGCCCCATCCCTGGAAGCATCGTGGGCACAGCTCAACAACTGGGAATCACAGGCCTCACCTACTTGTGACTTTTGTCCTAAGGGCTTCTCTAGAAGACGGTGGGTGGGATTTTAACAACTGCAGATCCAGCTAGTTGGATGCACTTATATTGGCACACAGGCACCTTATCCAAGTATAGCTATTCCCCTTCCCTCACAGGAATAAGCTACACAATATAATCCGCTTTATCCGAGGATAACAGAGGTATTAGGGCCTCAGCTACAATCCTGGTGCTGTAACCAGAGTTGTGGTATCATTCCTTGTCTTTGGCTGGAGCTCATCTTAATTCCCTTCCCACCAAACCACCCATGCAGCCTGTGCTTTAGGATGGCTGTTGTTGGACCGCCTGAGGACACTAAACTTTTCGAAAAGGTGCCTGAATTTGGGTGCGAACAGGATTTTTGACTTTCAAGATGGCTTCTTGCTACCTCTTGCTAAGCCTCAATTCACTCGTGACTCTGCAACACGGTGAAAATGGCATAAACATTTTCTTCTCAAAGATCCTTCAATCAGATGGGCACCGTAAGCATTTATGGTTGTTATTTCCGGGGCTATTGTAACACCTTTTGCCCACACCAGCTCCTCCCTCAGACAGAAATTGTTCTGTCTGCAGTATCCTGGGACAAAGGAGCCAATTAGTTTTCCCTTTCCAAGTGTACATACATTTATTAACTCTGCAGCCTTCTTTCAATAAATATGTCGAATTGGGCAATGTTTTAATATATTTTCATAAACTGTGGGCACAACATGTCCTGTTTCAAGCTAATAACCATGCCATATAATTATTTCTGATTACACAGATATTTAGTATCATTTTACATATTCTAATCCCTTCTTATCGCTATTGTCTAACCAAGGCATAATTGAAGCCACAACCCTATCCCTTCCTTCTCCCAGCAGTTCACAAAATTTCATTTTGGACAGGTTTGCAGTTGACATGGCAGCTTCAGAGAAAGATTTCTCTTCATTGATGTACATTTATATATATATATATATATATATACACAAAATAAATATATATATTATATAATATATATAATATAAATTATATAAATGTGTGTGTGTATATATATATACACACATACGCACACACACACACATTTATATAATTTATGTATACAGGCTCTGATCAAATGTCAGGTGACAAAGCCCAGGATACAAATGAAAATCATTTGTCTGCTTACAGGGAAAAGCTGGTTCTTGGAAGCTATCAGGAAATTAAGAGCATGAATCCTTAAAAATCTACTCCTTAAACATCTGTTGGCTTTGGGCGGAACATTTACTGAACATGGGATTTTAGCGTGAGGCAACGCTCCCCAAACAAAAGCCTCCCCACCCCATTAGCTCCTAGTGGGGCAACATGAAAAACGTGCTCCGTGCATCCTCATTACAGATGTGTATCTTTCCCTGCCAGCACGGCTGTCTCTATAGAGATGGACATGGATATTTGATGAGATTAAAATGCTTCAGTTACCGCTGTCAGTGGTTCTTTAATTTAAAAGGAAGCAAGCAAACAAGCATTCCTTTTGATGAGGTAACTGAATGATGCCACGGAAAAGCACTTTGCTGTCAGGTGGTAATTAGGTTCAGTGATAGTCATGGGTTTTTAGCCTTGGAGGCTGTGGCCCCTGGGAGTCTGAAAGAAATGATACATTCAATTTCCGGAGGAGAGGAACATGCTGGATGCTTTTCTCTGCTAACCCTGCAGGTCTCTGCAGATAAGAGCACTCAGAACTGCAGAGCTGACAGTCCTTGAGGCAGCCTCAACTGGCATGTCGAGACCATGAACGGGAGATGGACCCAAAACAGGGCACTTAAAACATCTAATGCAACCGAGCTTCTTCTGACCGTGCATATAAAGAAGTACCTAAATGGTTGCACAGAAAAGATTGTTAAAGGCTGCAAAATTCCTGCAGCAATGCAGAGTCCAGCAGCAGGGCAGGGATCCTAGTCTGGGAATACTCTGCTCCTACTCCTATGCATTCAGCATCGGTGCCCGTACTTCATGCCCAAAAGGATTTCCTTCAGGACAAGCAGCCCCCAGACTGGCTGTTAGAGCCTCTGCCCTGCTCATGGGCTGTGCTCACAGCTGCAAAACCAGAGCAAGAGCTCACGGGGAGAGGGGACCCCAGGCACCGTGTCCCAGCCGGACCGGCCACAGGAAACCTGCCACGGACTGTCAGAGCTGCCCCAGATCCAACAGGAGATGGAGGAATCTGCCTTTGGCACAGCCTCGCCTGTAATTCCCTGAAGCACTGACAAAAGTTTTTCCTTCCAGAACTAAAACTCTGCAGAAGAAAGTCGGTCTGATTCTCCTCTCACTCTCAGGAGATAAATGAAGGGTAAGTCCATTAAAGATACTGGTGTGAGATTGGTGACAGCAGACAGAATTCAAGCAAGATATTGATATCTCCAAAATCCCCTGAATATTTTTCAGGCATAAACCAGGTATCTTTCCTGATCATAAATGCTTTATTTCCAAATGGAATTTCAATAAAATAAGCAGAGTTAGACTAGCACGCTTATTATAAAGCCATAATACAGTAGCACTAAAGTTTAGTCATGAAAGATATTAAAAAAGAAGCCCTGCTAAAGCAAAAGAAATTGCTTTCTGACCTACCGAGTTTTAGGAATAGGTGCTAGTGGTACCTCCACCAAGGCGTTCAGTCTGTAGTAATCCAAGAATGTCCTGGCCACATTTCTTCCAAGCTTCATATCTGTGAGTTTTTAATTAAGGAGTATTTTTGAAAATAAATAAAAATAATAATCATTTTAAAAAGCAGAGTGTAAAGGTGAATTACTGTTATTTGATGCACGAGCAAGTTTTACATCAACCATCCCACAGTGCTCAGGCTTCAAGCAAAATGTCTTATGTAAGCAAGTAAAGTGAGGATCACCTGCTTTGCTTCTTGTTTCCATGAGTAAGGGCTGCAAAAACCACAGATGGGAGGAAACCATCTTCCTTTTCCCCACATGCATGATTGTATAGTGTTCAAGGAATAACATATTAAACCAAAGAAGTCTTCCAATTTCCATATTCAGAGAAAATAAATACCTGAAAATGCCTGGATACAGGAAGTATTTCTGTTCTCGTATCCAGGAAACGAGGTCAAGAATGTCACAGTATGAGCCAGCCATGGATGAGCATCCAAACTCAAGGCTGGGATTATCTATAGCTCTTTAAGCCTTCTGCACTTACCCACCTGCTATCCTAGGATGACCTACTGTCCTTTACTTGTGTTGTATTCAGGACCTAAAACTATCATTTTAGCAATGAAATGGAAGGATACTATTGAAAGCTCTAGATTAGCTTAAGAGGTCAACAGTAACTCTGGGGCCCCTTCTCTCTTTATGAGCTCCAATTTCTCCTTTGGCTAACGCCAAGCCCAACCCTGGGCAGATGCTGCACACCAGAGATGCCACAAAGACCTAGCAGACACTCGAACCAGATGCTGTTGAAGACTCAGTTACCTAAAACACAAGCTGCATAACCTATGACCGGATGGAAAAATAACATCTTGGACAATATTCACCACTGAATGGCTCTCCTTGCGTCGAATGCAAACACAAGGCTGGTACTGTGGGTACCACTATCCACAACTGCATTGTGGGGACAGAAGACTCCTTTATTTCCCTATTTCTAACTCATACCTCACACACTACAATCTCCACGTTCCACCCCATGGTACTTCCCCCAAAGGGTCACTGTAATGACAACAATTTGAGGGGTGCAGAGGTGGCCACCCATGTGGGTATATAACTTGGGGAAGCTAAATAGACCTCTGCAGCTGACACCCAGCAGTCTAGGAAAATAGACTGTTGCTGGAGTGCTTTTGTGTGTGTGTGTACGTGCTCTGTTTCATCAATAATTATCCACTGATGTTTCCACAAGAGGAAAATTCCAGAACTGCAACGTCCCAGGGGCTTCCAAGCAGTGTCTATGAAGACGCTAGCCTCTAAATGAAGCTTTTATTACCCGCCCACTTACATTAGACACATCAAAACAAGCGAGCTTGAGACATCAGGTTCAGGCATCACTGTGAGATCTGTTTACCATTTATTTATTTATTTATTTATTTATTTACAGGGGAGATTGAACTGACATGGCTCTGTCTTTAGCTCTCGCCCACTAAATAAAAACACTATCGTAAGCCGGCCATCAGCCCTACCCGCACTGCCGTCAAGCCCTAGTCTAACGGCTCGGCATGGCGTGTGGCACTGGTGTTCTCTCCCCAGCGATGCGGTCCCACTTCTGCAGTTTCTGTGGCTGTGCCCTGGACCGTTACATGAACCTGTCCCTTCTATATCAGGGACTACCCTGATGCACTAATTGGCATCTTAATGCCATAGGTGCTGCGGGCATCTCTGTGCTGCCCAAGAGCCAGAGCAGCTGATGTTCACGGCTGTTGTCCACATGGATGGTGACAGTCGGTTGTGTGAAACAGCGCTGGTTTAATCAGCAGCTGCTGCAGGACCCAGCAAGATCCGGACTGTGCTGAAGGATGGGTTTAGCTGTACACACACGAGTTTAGAAAGACAACGTAAAGTCTGCCCATTCCAGGGAGGGCACTGTTGCTTTGAAAGAGTTTTGTGACTGTTCCTGGAATTTGGGAGTGATTCAGGGTAGTTCAGATTCTGCAGATGCTGAGCTCAAAGCAGCAGCAAAGGTTAAGAGTTCAAAGTTGCCTGAGAAAGCAAGAAAGAAGGCGAGAGGACTGTCAAACATTTAAGGGACTGAGAAAACTAGCATGGCTTGATCTTGTAGTTTCTTTCATTTATGCAGCACTTTAAAGACACAAAGTAGTAATTGGAATCAGGAAATGCTCCGGGACATTTTGTCAGTACCAGTCTCAGAAGGTTCCTCTGTCAGAACTGGCCCTGCTGCCCTTGGCTTTGTCTCTCTCCACTGCATGTGTTCTCATGGTGGGAAATGTGTGACCTGCCGTCCTGCAGGAGAAGGCCCTAAGCCGAGATCAGGTGCAGCCGAGGAAATGGGTGCACAAGGCCCTACACGGTGCCCTACAACTCTGCTTTAAACCTCACCTGAAAGTATCCAATTCTATGCTGATCTTAGGTTTTGAGAGAAGCTTTCTAACAATAAGAATGGCTAACCTCTGGAATAACACCTGGGAATCTCCACAATGGAGGTCTTCAAGAACAGATTGAACCCATAACAGACAAGAACAGCTTAGATCCAACCGATCCTGCATGGAATTAGGCAGATAAACTACATAAGGGTCCCAAAAGCACACTTCACATCAATCTGTGAACAACTCATAATTTGTGCTGATGTAGGATGAGTCAAACCAGCATGGGACAAAAAATGGGCAGGTTCAACTACTAATCTCTCAAATCATCCTATCCCCAATGCTTTGCCTGCCTCTGCAAAGGATGAGAAATGTCTTGTCATGGAAATCAGGCACCTTTCCATAAATACAGAAAAAGCAACAAGCTCCCCGTGACTGACCAGCCTATGTGAGGAATGATCTGGCTCGTTCAGTAAGTGCAGAAGGCTCCACATGCACAACTACCTGAAAAAAGCAAACCAAAGCAATGGCATTTTCTTATTTTTCAGGAAGCACAGAAATCTCGGACTCCACTTTGTTCTACTATATGTCAATAGCCCATAAATAACTGCATCTACAACCAGAATCCACCTTTGCTGCTGTTTTATTTTGTGTGCAGGTCTTTGTTTTTATCCTCTTTTCTTCTGCAATCACACATGCTGTGCTTCTACCCACAGCAGCTCCTTACCCAATTTCAACGACACTTGCCAAAAGGCTGTTTCCCAGCTATTCCAATCACATGAGCTTGGCTCATCTCAGACACTAGAAAATCCGCTTGGAGGAACTGCAATGGAAACAGCAGGGTGAATCTCCACCTTTCACCAGCTGCCATGATTCCCTCTGCTCTCCCTTCCTTCCCCATCAATTCATTGCTCCTCCACGCTCCTTATTTCCCACGGAAGGGGAAACCAGTGTGTCCAAGACTCCTCCTGGAAATGCAGTTCTCACAGCATTCCCTCCTTGAATGGCACTAGCCATCTTGGGGAAATTTCAGGGCAATCTGTTCTTACAGAACTCAGCCAAATTTCACAGATGCTAGGAAGTGCACAGATAAGACAACAATCTTGCAAGGCTCTCCCCTAAATCCCCCATATTTATTATCCCCACCATCCCTCCCATCCTGAGACTTCTAGTACCGGATGGGGAAGAAAAGAGAGGAGGATTGGGGATCTCATAACTCATTATCAGCTTTCAATTGAGAAGATTCACTGATCCTGTTGTGAACAGTCTGCTTAAACTGGAGCCTCAAGAAGCACACAGCCCTATTCTGTCTGTGCACGGGGGCAATAAAAATCTCAATTTGGAAACCAGCTAGCAGTACAAGTCATTAGGGGAGGTACTAAATGTTGCTGCTTTAATAGCTCACTGATCATTTAATAATGTCACTGCTGCAGAGCATGGTGGCACCATTTGCTCGCTTTTGTTTTGCTTTCTGAAATTCAGGGTCATTTCACTTTCGAGTGGATTATCTCTCTTTTCCCCTCTTGCTAGACACTGCAAACTGCTTTAAATAATGAGAAAAAAAAGGATGGCTCCTTCAAGTTCACCATCTCATTTTCATAAGGTCTGGTGTCATTGCACTGGAGCAGGAAGTGAAGCTGTGGTAGTGGCAAGGATTTGACAAGGGCAAACCAGTTAGCAGCCCCCACTCATCTTTGATAAGTCCTGTGGGGTCCCTGCCAAGCAGATTGGATCTCTGCTTTTATGTCTCATCTAGAGGACAGCACCTCCATCAATTTGAAACACTGCACTGGGTTATTAGTTTATGGAATTCATCCAAGTTTCATCCTAAGCAGGATTTAAAATCACGACCTTCCCGTCCAGAGGCAGCACTTACCAGACCCATGCAAGTCCCTTCCCTCAGACCAACATCTTTAAGTTATCCTAAAGCCTGCAGGGGAGGAGGGAGGGAAGAGGGGCGGAAGAAAGCAGGGAAGGAGAATGAGACACAAAGCGAAAGAAAGATGAATCTTTTTAATAGCTCAAATTAAAAACCATAAAAAGCTCTTTGTTAGACAAGACTGAATTCTGCAGCAAATCTCAATCCACCACAACAACAATCCTGTTATTTATGAAAAGACGAATATTTTGTGTGTGAGGGACTCCCAGATGACCGTGGTCAGTGAGCATGCTGTCAGCTTCGTGCAATCTCGGGAGAAATATGGATGAGGTTTTTCTCATGTTTATAACAGCTCTCATCAATGGATCAAAACCATTCCTGACTCAAACAAGAGTTCTGATGGAAAATGGCATTATTTGGCTTTAAACCTCAGTGTTATATCATGCCAGGCCTAATCAGAGCTACCCCTCTATTTTAGCAGGGATCATTTTTCACCACTGTTACTTACCTGTGTTGTTTCCACAGGGCGACACTACCCTCTGACGAATAAGGGATGCTGCTCAAGTCACATCTAATCAGGAGGGCCACTCCAAATGAAGCGCAATTGGGGCAGTGCAGATGCCCCGCTGGGGGTGCTACTCTACGGCTTTGCACCAGCAATTAACCCTGTGCAAATCCGGGGGCAGACAGCACATCCTTCCCAGGAAAGTCACTTCAGAGAAACAAGATAAGCTTCCCACGGAGTGATGCACATCCACAGATACTTCAGCCTATCTGGCTACGTATTTCTAAACCAAAGAAGAAGCTTCTCAAACGGGTGCGGGAAGGGGACAGGACTTACCCTATTCCTCCTTCGGACGTTCACAAGAGCAGGGCCTCAGCACTTTAGGCTGCTCAAATTCAGGAGGAGGTCAGAGCAGAGAATTGCAGCTTTGCCCTCTGGCCTTCACGTCCCTGAACGTCCCGCATGCAGCTAGACTGGAAATAGCAGCTGAACAGAGGAGCATTTGCATCCCCAACAGCTGCTTTCTGAACCAAGGCAGGACCTGGCAGCACAGATGCTTTTAGAAACAAAACCTAACAGCAGTGATGAGTCTTCATTTTTATTCCTCCTGTGTGTTATCAGAGAAGGAACCAGGAAGATTCCTGACTATTTCAGGCTTTCAGGCCCGTTTCCTGAAGCACTTGATTGTGGTGGAAGAAATTGCAAAGATGGAAGCTGTGCGCTCCCCTCTCCGACTAATCAGAGGCCTGTAATTTTCCCTGCTCCCCTAAAAGAGGAGGCAGGAGCAAAGGCAGCTCGGAGAGCTCTGTTTTCTCTCTGCCAGAGGAGCATGCATGAGGAGTGCACCGTCTTCCCCTGAACTCATTTCAATATCAGCTACTGCATCTGTCCTTGTGGTCCCCCACCATGCAGCAGCCTCAGCAAAGAAGCCACCCAGCACCTTCCTGCAGAGCAGAAGCCTTGGGCCACTTTGAACTGCAGAGCTGCCACCACGTGCAGCCAGGAATGGGGAGCACTTAGTTCAACAGGGGAGCCAAGACATGGAGAAAGGCAAAGAAAATCATGGAAAGGTGAGAGATGCCTCAGATGCTGCCAAAGCAAATCTGGAAGCACAACACACTGCCCACTTTTATCTCTGGCTCCACGTGCCATTTATCCAGCACTAGGAGAACGATTTTGCAAGGACATCTCTGTCTGCAGCTCCATTATCCTAATGCCATCTTCACTTTGCTCTGCACAAGTTGTATTTTATTCATCTTACGGTACCGCTGCACCACTGGGGGATGGAAATGGGCCCTCCTGTACAGGATGATCTTGCCCAAATTATCAAATAACAAAAGAAAATGGTTTATTTAATATACCGGCTGTGCTGACTCCTGATAAGGTTATCTGAGGGATACCAGTCAGAATCAAGCTCATAGCTGAAAAAGAAAAGCCCCAAAAGGGTGCATTTCAGTATTGGTGTATTTTAATTCATGAAAACACTGCACCAGCACCTCTCTGGATATTGGTACACACACAAAAAAAAAAACCTGATTATAGAAGCTTCTGTCAAGTCATCCCAGAATTAATTTGGGCCAGTATTCACTGGTCTCACATTAATATTTGAGCAATGTTCAGTGAGAGCATCAGGAAAAACACCAGGATAAGTCTCTTCTTGTGATTTTAACATTTCTGATCTTTTGTAATGTTTAATTCTGGTCACTTGCCAAATCTGGGAAGGAGCCCTTGTGGATTAGCTGACCTCAGCTCTTTACACAGTCAATGAAAATTACAGAGCTGATTTTCTCTGATACACCAAAAAAGGATGAGGGGAGAGGAAGCAATTTTCAAGTGAAAAATCAGCATTCACCATCTTCTGCTATCACTGATGAATGTCCTGAAATGCACAGGGGGAAAACAGCAAGAAACTCAAGTCTTAACAGCTTTTTGTTTCCAGTTTGGCTGGAAATGCAAGGACAGTTCAATCATTTCCAACTGTAATTAGGACCCCCAAAATACTGTGGGAAATCAGGAGCTGAATTTTTTTGAAGAGGTTTTTGGTCCATCTTACACATGACACCGCACATCATTCAATTTCTGACAGTTCGCATTAGACATTCCACTCAGAGGTTTCTACATAACATTCACCACCACCCAAACGAAATCGGTTTCAAGATGAATGGTAGAAAGAGTGTTTCAAAGCATTAAAGTGTGGATAAACCGTTTTTCATCTCTAAATTGTTGGAAGCTCATGAATTGTATAAATTGTAACGAGGCACCAGGAGCCCATTGCATGCTGCATTTTACCCCTTTGGCTGCAGCTTGCATTTTGAAACAGGATACAGCCACTAGCTTTGTCAAGAACAATCCTAAAAAGAATTAAGAAAGATGAGAATTGAGTGTCTTTGCAATATAAACCACATAAATCGTTTTGAAGTTTCAGGCAGAGGAAAGATAGAGAGAACTGCACCGTGCACACAGTGACTGCAGGACTCCTGGTGATCCTGGGGGACCTTCCTCCCTCGGCTGGGATTCCCCAGGCTCTCTCTGCTCATGTATAAATATTTGCCATGGGAACACAGCCCTTCTGGTGTCTGAGCAGATGCAGAGACTTCCTGGACCCTACCTGCTACCGAACATCTGAACAGGGACTTGGCACACCGGCTATCAGATGGATACGGTCAAAACGCCTCTCCTTAGGCACCTGCTAAAAGACCCTCTGGATTCCCCCTGACTTCACTCAGTCTGTGATCTCTCCCTTGAGGCCAAAGCAACTTGGATATTTGTAGTGAGTAAAGTGCAAAGAAAAGCTGATTTATCTTTGGGAATTGGCTCAGGTTCCCTTTCAGACCATCCTGTAAAGAAAAGGGATCCCGGTCTCAGAGGCTGTGCCTTTAAAAGCACTTGCAGTCTCCAAGTAATAGTCATGCTTCAGCGTGTTCAACATTTCGGCTGAGCTCAGTACAAAACGTCGTGATTTAAAGCTGTGAGATCAGGCAGGATTCAGCAAATTCAGAATTATTTATTTCTTTAGAGCAGAAAGGCTGGCTACAGATTATTTACTGCAAATGGGCCTGTTTGGGGAGGGGAGAAAGGAGAGAAGGGAGAAAAGGGGCAAATTGAGTGATTGAAATTTTTCAATTAAAACAAGCAGTATTTAAAAAAGATTTAAGGTTTTATTGACAAGTGGGAAATAATTCAGGCGGCTGGAGCCCTGCTAAATGCAGATCATGGAGATGGGGAAAGGAGGGGAAAAAACAAAAGAAAATTTTATTCTGTGGAAGAAGAGAAGGAAGGAAAAGAAACAAAGAAATATCATTATCTTTGTTTCTTGTGCTACATTAATGTATTTCTCTGCCTGAGTTATCTCCAGTATCTGCAAGTATTGATTCAAAATAAGGCACTCTGGTGCAGGCTGCAGGCAGCAAAAAGCTTTGCTGGGAGTGGTGCATTTTCAGGGCTGTCAGAGCACAAGAAACGGTCTGGGGATTGGCGTTACATGGGGAATTAGGTTTGTCCACACGGGAGAGTGGGCACCTAGCCTCTCTGCAAAGACAAGGCTGGGCTGGAGAGCGCCTGCCTCGAAGGACGAGTTGAGGATAGGGATGTCTCTGGATGCTCTGCTGGAGTATGTTCACCAGAAGACAGGTGGACAAGCAGGGTTAAATGAAGCAAAATGCACCTGGATGGGAAAGAGGGGGCAACAGCTCACAAATGCCAAGATCTCAATTCTGCCTGTACTGACAACCTGGACTCAAGAATTAATACTGCTCTTGAGCTCAAGGTTATCTGCTGGAAGGGTGTCTCCTCCCAAAGGCAGGGACACGTGTGACTTGGGCCAAAAGCTCCCTTTGTATCAGCAGGATACACCTCATCTGTAGATGGTTGCTCCAAAGGGCTGTTAGTGAAGGGCAGAAGAGAATTAGGGCTGTTACTAATAGAGAAACAAATTCTATTTTGCCTGTGTAAGGAAAGAGTAAAATATTACTATAATCTCCAAGCCGCCCCCCCCGCCCCAATTAATTGTGTCTTTTACTATTATAATTTCCATTCCCAGATAAATTTAGCTTTTTCTAAAACCTTTGATTTTTTCCTTTGTGTTTTACATTCAAGCTGGAATGCAGTGATAAGGGCCTATGTATATATATATTTAATCTCCACACACACATATAGTTAGTTATATATAGTCTCTGCCACCAATAACATCACTCTGACTGCAGTCACAAAGCCCTTGTTAGAAAAAACACTCACTCAAGCTGGCCAGCTTTCATACATCGTGCTGCTCAGCGTGGGACTGCTGGTGGCAGTGGCTCTGTGTCCTTACAGAGACCTGTAGCCCATCTCACTGGCTCTTCCTTCCCCTCCTTTCTCCAATGGGGTGCAAATAAGGCCCTGCAAAACTTCAGGTTCAGCATCTCTGCTCATTTATACAACTGACCTCACCAAAGGGGCTGGAATTGCAACACCATCGAGTCCCTGTATGAGAGGCTCTTGATTTAAAAAAGGGATATTTCAAAGCAAATGCTTGCTAGGGGATTCTGCATTAAGTGGTAGGCAGCTTTGGAGGCACTGAACAGGACTTTCACAGCAACATGCCTGCAACCACAACACAGCCAGCATCCTCCGGAGTTTATGAGAGCCCTAAGCAGTAACTTCACATCTCTCCATTTTCCAGTGTCACTTATGGCTATAAAAATCACTTTCCCCTCTGATTTTCTTTCTAAAGGTAAGGCCTGTGTAGTGATCCTCGCCCTGGCGCAGCTCCCGTGCAACAAAAGGAGAGTTTGGACTGAATGACAGTCTGGCAAAAGGCCTGTCAGAGGAAGAAGGTAACAGGACTAGGAAGCTCTTTGTTCCTTTCTTATTTTTGTAAAACAAACCTCAACACTTGAATATGACTTTGCATTCAGAAACTTCGTATTTTGAGACTGCTTCCTATTTGGCCTGTCAACATGGTCTCACTATCTGCCTGTGTTCATCATCTGTACCTTCATTTTACTGTTATTATTAATAATTAGAAATAAGTCCAGCAGTCCAAATTCCCTCCCTTCACAAGTTCCAGCCTCATGCTTGACAATTCACACTGACCCACAGCTTACCTGACCCAGTGACATCAACTCCTACAATGCTTGGAGACCTCCCCCTTCCCGGACCTGCTTCTAACATGCATGAAATCTCCAGGGGAACATTCCCCTGCGGGTGCCAAAGGTTGTTTGCTGCAGCTGCAATCCCACTGATCCGCAGCACGGAGACTGATCCGCTCCACTGTGCAGCCCTCCCTGGTCACAGCAAAGCGAGCTCGGCTGGCCAAGCTCCCAGCTGGGACCCCGGCTCTTGCAACAAGCACTGTTTGGCTGTGAAGTCACCAAGCTGAGTTAGACTCTGCTGCTCCTGAAGTTGGTTTAATCTCAGGTTAATCCCCTGGGATCTTTAAATGCTTTTGAAAGAATGGTTAGAAGCCCAGAATGGCTGAGGAGGAAAAACAGAAAGGATTTCTGGCCTTTAGACCACAAAAGGAGAGTGAACATAGTCTTCAAATATGCAAATGTTACTGTAAAATAGGATAAACTTTTCTACATCTACTCATGATGGCACAAGAAGTAAAGGCCTTAATTTACAAGAAAGCAGACTGAGATTAGATCCTGGGGGAAGCTTTCCAGCCAAAAGACTAATGGAGCACTGGAAAAGTATCTCATGGAGAGAGACTAGACTGTGGGATTCCCCATGTTCAGACAGAATTAGAGGAACAGGTATGAGGAATGGGGTAAGTTGTCCTGATCCTCTTCCAGGATAGCGGGCTGAGCAAGGCGCCCCTTCTACCTCTAGTCCCCAGGTTTCAGACCTTGTTGTGTAGGAGCCCCCTCCCCTTGGATTCTCTCTCAGCTCTTGGCAAGGAAGATACAACAGCTCTCTGATCCTTCTGCACTGCTAGGAAGAAAAGTAAGGTATAATCCACTCCCTTTGCAGTGCACAAACCCAGCAAGACTACCATAAACATCTCACCAACATGGCCTGCAAAACAAAATCCCCTAAAGGTCCAACCACCTTCAGCTAGACTGAACTCCAAAGCACCTACCCCGTATTCATCTGCTCCTTACTTCTGAATTCAATCACTGTTCTTTTTTAAAAGCCTCTCTGCCTTTTGCTGCTAATTAAAATATTGGTTGCACTCTGACTTGCTTTTTCCAAGAAGTCTGGACAGCTTTGCCAGCAGTTCAGACAAACAAACAACCAAACAAACAGAATCCATTAGGAACTGCCACTGCCGACTGTCGCCCTTTCGCATACATCACATTGAAAAGGTTAATGCTTCCCAAAAGGGGTGGAAGAGATGCGTAGGGGGAAGGGCGGGCAGGAACCAATCCTGTGAGGACCAGATGTCAAGGATGCTCGATACGGCACAGAACAGCCCTCCCTGCACCCCCCTCAAGTAAGGCTCTTGCCCATCCCTTGGCAAAGCTTCCCTTTGAGGGATCTATAATTTATTAGGGAAGGTGGAGTGCTGAATAAATTGTGCATAGAGATGAAGCAGTGATGATCGCTAACTCAAATCCCTAGGAGCTTGGCATTTTCAATCTTTAGCTCCCATTTGTGTCCCCCTGGTCCCTACTAAGTGAGCAAGCCAAAGAGCTGAATATCGACAAAACATAATGAGCTCATTGAGATCTAAGCATTGCAATTAGCAGGGTGGAATGGAGCAGAGGGGCTGGGAGGCAGACTGTAATTATTTATAATGTTGATAATCACTTACATGTAGTTAAAAATATAAATACATCCCAATGCTTGATGGCATTAACTACCCCTCAATTAGCTCCAAGCCCAATAAGTAAGCGATACCCAAACACTTTCAGGAGGAAGGCTAATGGCCTCTGTCTCAGTGCTGTGCTCACCAGGAACCACAAACCTGCAAACTGCCAGCATGGGAGAGAGGAAGAAGAGTATTTAAAGGAGATATCATCATGCCACCTACTATCCCTAGTCTGTGGTGCTAAGGGAGTTGTGGACAACTGGTTACTGACTCATGTTCATGTATTGGTAGTTCTTATCCCTTCTCTGCCATCTTATTTCTAAAATGCCATGAATCCCATTCTTTGAATGTCTCTATGGATTCTCACCTAGGTCATCAGAATTTGACTACATCAAGGGATACCAGTACGGAGCCCCACCTGAGGAGAGGGGAAGGCTGGTAGCCCTCTACTACAGTCACAAATGTAACTGTGGTGTATTGCAGTGGCACTGGAACTACCATTAGAAACATCCAAACTCCGTTATCATGTGTCTCGTGCTCAGTTACTCCCGTGCTACAGATATTTCCCTACCCTGAAGTTTTTAGCTGAAGCAACTCTCCCAGAAAGTCACAGAGTATGGAAGATTTCAGAGATGAACAATCAACTACTTCCCTTCCTTGCAATATCCTATCTCTTTGCTGATATTGAATCAAAATGTCTCTATTACAAAACATAAGAGACAGTTATGAGAGTTGGTCCAAATAGAGTCATGTTTTACTAGCCAGAGGGAAGGGAGAACAAGCAGTGGGAATCAGCAGCTCTGAGCACAGGCAAGCTCTCAGAGAAGATTATGTGCTTGAGAACTCAGCTGAAGATCAAAAATACACCCTCACCTGAAAAGTGAGCAGAAGTGACCCTTATAATCTCCACAGTGCACTCCATTGGTGTAAAGGTAAAGCACAAGTCAAGTTTTAATGGAAAAAAAAAAAGATAAGAGTGAAATCATAAAGAAGGAAGAGATTTTGGCTGGGGGGAGCAGATAAAACCCCAATCTGCTTGTACCATTGATTTCCTTCCAGGTGAAGGAAGCGTTTGACACGCTGGGGGTTAAACTCGGGCCCTTTTCAGTGCAGATGTAGAGAAAGGGCAGCAGGGCAGAAAAGGTGGCCAGAATTTAGTGAGGGAGCTTAATGAAAACACAGCAAATGTGGAAAGGAAAAAGAAAAAGAAAAAAATGAAAGGGGGGAAAACAGCAGCAGACTGTATATCAGTTGAACACGGTCTGAGAAAATACAGGCGGTGTTCAGTGAAACTGAAAGGGAGAGAAGCAAAACCAGGGTAAATGGAAATTGTTCAAAGATAATTGAATGTATGTCCAAGCGCTTGCACTTGCCAGCTAGCAATAAATACACTGCCTGAGAAAGCAAGCCAGTGTGGGCAAATAGAGGAAGTGCAAAAAGCAATCAAGGGGAAGCAAGAAGCATATGCAAGCAGGGCTGCAGTGCTGTAGGGTATAAGAACAGGAGACGAGGGACGACAGGTTAGAGAATGAAGCTGTGAGGCTCGAAATGAGGCAGAACTATGTATCTTGAACTGCATTCAAATAGGGCCCTTAGGCCTACCTAGAGCATGCTGGAGACCTGGAGGAAAGGCAGCTGGACCACACTGTAAAGTCCTGGCAGTGGTCGGGAGTTGATGTGTATGGGACTGTGTTCTGGTAGAATAACCATTCAATATAGCAAGAAGGTACCTGAAATTGGGTCTTGCTCTGTGTGTGACTTCTCAGGGATGGAAGCAAGTGATTTGCAGCTAATAGAGAAATATACCTGAGCTATTCTAGCAGATGGAGAGCAGAGACAGCAGAAAGGGACAGAGAATTTCTGCCTCAATAGGAAAAAAAAAAAAAAAAAAAAAGTGCAGACAGCCAGGGTAAATGACTTTCTCAAGAAATACCAAACCAGGTCAGACCAAACCCAGTGAAGTCTAGCACCCTTGTCTTTGTCAACAGCCAGTGCTCGAAGAAAGAATACAAGACATATAGGACGTGAAAAGATCCTTTTCCTGTTAATTCCTCCCAACATCTGGCACTCTTAGGGATTTTCTCAGACAGCATATGCACTGAGATCTGGAAATCTAACAGCCCATGATGGTCCTATCTGGAGTGTCCCAGCTCCTTTTCGAACCCATGAATGCTGCTGGACTCAGCATGTGCTGGGGGGAACAGCTCTCACTTTGATGTTTGTAACCCTGCTATTTTCCCGTTCCCCTGTGTAAGCCCTGGGTCAAGGATTAAGGAAGATAGTGCTGAGTTGCTCCCTTCTGACCTTCAGAGCCACCTGAGGCCGTCCTGGCCAGAAGTGACTCTACGACCTCAGCAAGGTGCCGTGCTGGAGCTGCACGGTTCTGCCGCCAGCCCCAAATAGCTCGGACACGCTGTCGGACACACATCACCCTGCCACGTGCAGGACCAACTTCCCTCTCAGTTACAGGGAAGCCGACTGAGAGCCAGTGGGAACGCTGGGAACAGAGGGCTGCTCTCACACCTTCAAGTACCGAAACAAGAACGAACATTTGCTCTAGCACATTCTTGAAGTGATGGTCCCAAATGCAAAAAAAATAGTGCAGGTTATATGAAACATAAAGAGACTCATATTTTTTCACAATAATGAATAAACTGGTAGCACTTCCATCTGCCAAGATTAAAAACCTTTCACAGGCCAGCAGGCTTCCTTCTTTCTCAGTTAAACAACTAGGGTGCAAAAGGTGATGTGTCCAAGCCCACAAATGAAATCCAGCATCAGGAATAAAAAACAGAGCAAATTTCTGATTTAGCCCATAACAATATGGCTGTCCTTGGTCAAGTCGATCCTTATATGAGAGAAGATTGCACAGATTGTCCAGTGACGAGACTGCGGAGCGAATAGCAAAAGAAATATTTCCAGATCCCTTTATTCCAGCTACATTCTGGCTTCCTCTCTCGCAATTTGCAAGAGTGAAGTCTGCTGCTAGCTCATTTCATGACCAGAAAATGAAGGCTCAGCCAATGTAGGAGCGCAGAAGTAGCTCCATGTGAACAGGGTGCCCATTCAAAGTTCATCACCTCTCAAAATTTAACTCCCACGAGAAACTAATTACAATTGAGCAATCACCCAAGAATTGCTTGGCTAACAACTTTGAGCTAATATAACTCAGAGGCCTGCAGGTCATTTGGCAGGCAGAGTCAGAGAAGGGGAAAGTTTTCAGAGGGGTCAAAGCACACCCAGTAGATGAAAGGGCATAAGAAATGAGATTTGGCCTTTATTTAGGTTCGTTTGAGCACCTCAAACTGTACTATTTTGTTTTTCCAGGAGCAGTTTACTTGATTGAAGCTTTCCTGTTTTTTAATCATTTTTAGTTTTCCATATCAAAGCAATTATAGATGCCTTTGTTTTCTAAGTCTGTTTTTTTCAGAAAACAATATGTGTTAATAACAACTACTATCAAAGATTTGGAGAGAAAAAAAAAAAAAAAGGTCCTTTTCCAATCCTGTAACATGGAAACCACTTCAGTGCTTCCACTGCAGCAACTTTTTCTCTCTTATGCAACCAGATCAGCTTTAATTAGTTCTGACTAAAGCATCTGCTTTAGTAACACCTGATCTACCAGCTAGGGAAATCAGCAGAGAGACTCCTACTTATTTTAGTGAGCTCTGGGGAAGATTCATCTTGGATTAACCACTAACTCCAGTCAAAAATCTAGAGAACAAGGGCGAAAGCAATTCAAGGTTCCAAGCAAGGAGTTAAAAGATTCTGGCAAACAAGATGGAAAAATGGCCAAGTGTAGCTCCAACACCTTTACTCTCACCTGTGACTCCTGTAGTAACCTGTCGTACATTAGATCAGTTTCTGATGGAAAGTGCCAACTCAGCCTAGCCCACAGTGGCTCCTCAACCGTGCTATTCCTGCCCCAAGAGCCCGATCCATTTATTGCACTGTTTTTCATGCAAGCCAAAACCCCTTTTATTCCTCTCCACGCTGCTATTGCCTTTGATTGTGCAGAAGGGATTTCTAAATGCTTATTTACTAGCATCCTCTTGTAATTCCTGCATCTTGGAGGAGAGATAGACCAGTTCATTTGGAAGCAGAATGTTCATCTTTTCGACGGCTAGCACAGTCCAGGGCATCAATAAATTAAGGCTTCTAGGGATTAATTGATTGGAACAAGGTTGGTTAACTTTATGACTAAATGGGAACTAAGCTGCTAGCAGACAGAGCAGAGCTGGGCTACACTCGTGCTCAGCGTGCCCAGGCTGAGAAAACGAGAGAAATGGTGGCAATAACAACAACGCTACAAACAGGGACGCCAACCCGAAAAGGAGGTTTTTCTCCGTAAGGAAAAGGTACACAGGCTCTGCTAGATCTGAAACGATATCTCCCTCAGCCTCTTTGCTTTGTGAAAATCACTACTTCTGAAACAGAAATTCTACTGGAGGAAAGATCCTATTATCAGCAGCAGTCACATTTCACAGCAATGTGATTAACTGCCGGTCACGTGGTCCCCTCGCTCACCACTTGTAGACAGCTCAATAATTTTAACAAGGAAAGAAGAGCGTCTTTCTCTTCCTTCCTTCCTTCCTTCCTCTCCTCTTCATCTCCTCCTCTTTTTTTGTGCCTTCCTCCCCTCCCTTCTCCCTCTTCCCGCATGGTTGGAGCTGACCCTTAAGGAAAGCCCCACTGGGACCTGGATATCACATATCAAGCCTAAATATGCCATCCCGCTCTGGCTTGACGTGAAGCACCACGGCCATGGCTCAGAAATCACCCCCTTTCAGAGCAAAACCTGGTCACCTTGGCCGGGAGATGCAGCAGCTCCATCACAGCCGCGCTTCAGTCCCCAGCCTCTCCCGCGTCCCCGCTCCCGTCCTTGCTCTGGAGTATTTACAGCCCATCTGTCTGTCTCCGACACACTTCTCACTCAAGAGGGAGATTAATCTCTCCTGCGCTCCCCTCGCCGCTCTCTCCAGCCGGCTCCTGCCCCCCTCCTCCCCGGCTCACAATGTGCCGCGAACAGCTTCCCTTTTCTCATCTAAAATTCGCGATGACTTTGAGAATTGACTGCACCCACACACCTGGGCACAGTGCGAGATAATTGATTGCATTTTTATTTCATCTCTTCCCTAAACTGTTTTCCTTGCTAATGGCCAGTGCTCTGCCGTTTTTTTTCCTCACTGACACCTGGCGTGAGGGACCGGGAGAGAGGGAGGGATGAGCAGCTGTTGAGCATCGTCTCTCCTGCCTCTCCAAGGCACTGGACGGTTGGTGACTGAGGAGGATCCCGCTGGGACTGAGTGGCTCCTCGGGCGGAGGCTCTGCGGGGCTTCGGAAGGGACATTTCCTATGGCACTGCTGAACACAGAGGTCACCTGCCGAGCTCAGCTAGGAGCTACGGGAACTTTTCCCAGTGCCACCATCCAGACGCAGCTACAGCCCTCACTTCTGCACCACTGCCCCAGGCTAAGCAGCCTCTCCATTTTACAAGCAGGGAAACTGAGGCCCGACAGAGAAAGGCGACGGCTGCGCAATCCCATAGCCAACTCTGGTCTAAAGAGATTGCTTGAGCCGCACCAAAGGGACTCGTGGAAGGAGACCGTGTCCGCCAGCTGCACTGGATGGCAGCAGGGTGCGCGACGGCAGCCTGGGCAAGCCTAGCACATCCAGCGCGCTCTTGAGCTAGCAGAGTTTAGAAAGCACAGCGTTGGGAATCGAGACACCTTGGTTTTGAGCCCCGATCACCCAGGCTGGCATCAAGGGAAGACAGAGGAGCCAAAAAGTTTAAATATGGACATCGCCATTGACTCTTAAATCCAGATGAAGGCACTTAAATGAAAATCAGCCAGATTTCTCAGGTGAAATACTGGCCTTAATGTCTCTGACCGAGTTTCCTCATGATAATAACAATAATATGCCAACGTGATGGGGTATCTGTCTCTCACCCTCAGCAACTGCTGGCAGCCATCTTATGCCTTTCAGGTTGAAAGGACATTACTAACTAGCACATATGGTCCCAGAAAAACTCTGCCTCTGTAAAACCTGTAAATCCAAAATGCCTTGAGCATATTTTACCTGAATACATCCCTGAGCAAATCACATTTGTGTAGTACTTCAAACAAACAAGCAAAAAAACCAAAACCCAGTAATAACTGAAAAACAGCCACAGTCTACAGTTTAGGTAAGATCATGGGCACCTTACAAAGCATTTTTAATTGAGAGCCTAAGTCTACCCATGCAATGAATAGAAATGCGGCTGTGGAAGAGAAGGGTAGGAAGGGACTAGATTCAAATCTCCAGTCAGAACTGGCCTCTTTGATTTTCATACTGTCCAGCAAACAAGATACTAGGCCTGATCCTAGCACTTTAAGGGTAAAACTGGGAGCTCCATATTTACAATAATACAAGATTTTTGCAGTGCAAAATGGCATAAATCCCATGAAATAACCTGATTTTGCCCGGTTACAACCTAAAACCTAATCTAGAACCATTCAATTTCAAACCTACCCTGTGTTTTATTTTATTTCAAAAATCTAAACAGCAAAGCTTGATCCCAAGGAGCCTCCACCTTCTCAGTCCATGGCTGTAACCATTCAATCCCTCTAGCAAACAGTGAGTTTGCATGCACATGGTCTAAAGCCATTTGACTTCAAGTCTCGTAAGACTAAAGCTACTTTTGTTTTATTAATCTGTAACGGACAGGAATATCCTTCATTTCTAACCTTTCCAACATGGATTAGCTGATTAGATACATCAGACAACGATGTCAGAGAGAAGCAAGAACAGAAACAGTGGGAAATAAAATTTGGCTCACACTTTCATTTAATTTTTATGATTATAGTGTTTCCAAAACCAGTTATGGCCAAGGATTTTCTCAAGTTTGATGAAGATGTCAGGCAGAAACTAGGCCCTTCTCTTCTGTCAGCCCATTCCAGAAAGCAGAAATGAGCAGTTGGTGGTTCCAGAAAAGCCAGACTGGATGCCTAAAGAATACTTTCCAGGGATGCATCGCTGAAGGATGCCAAGGCACGACATCTCCAGCAGTAACACTGAGAGCAGGGTGGATGGTATTTTTATGGACAATATAGTTTGTCTGAACTATTTATCCTGTCTATACAAAATTGTTTCCTCTCCTATTTTAGTAAGTACAAAGTTCCTCTCCAGTTTCATACTCCTAGATGTTTCTATAACCTTCACTCAAGCCTCACAGATTTGAGCATAAACATGTTTGATCTTTTTCCTTCACCTCATGCCTGGACTTCTGTAACTACAGGAATGAAGAAGCCCTCCCCAAGGCAGCTCCCCTCTCATCAGCTTGCAGTGACCGCAGGTCACAACCTCTGGCTTTGTCAAATGTGTGCAAGCATGAAATATGCATAGGGCAGCAGTTCAATCTAGTTTTAACATTTCCTTTAAAAGTCAAACCTTCTTGATATTTATTGTCAGTCTTCAGACAAAAAGCAACAACAGCCATTTCTGGTGTGCCAATCTGCCACCATCTGCACAGCTTCCTTCACTATCTCCACCATCACCAAATACCATCTCTGGCGTTGGTGGTTGTCAGAAAGGATTAACCACAGGCCTTTCAACTCCAAAGGGCTCTTCCAAATAGAGTCAAGACAGTAGGCCTCTAAAGGACATCACTGGAAAAGTCCAAGAAATATTAATAGACCTAGACAGCCATATTCTTGGAGGTACCTGAATGCCAGCAACCAGCAATTTCTCTATTTGCTATTGGGAAATCAACCCTCCTTTTCCTGAATCTGCAATTAATACGCACCACTGAGCAAACGGACCAAGAGATCCGACTCCCAACACAGTGGGAAGCTTTTCTCTGCGTCCAGTGGGTCATGGATGAGGCCCTAACTGGGTAGTTTTTATTAAAAAAAAAAAAAAAAAGCCATTATAATTTCTGGGGCCAGCCGAGAGCAAAGAATCATGCTGGAGCATTAACCCTGGTGCAGGTCTGCCAGCAGTTCAGTTCCCATCCCTTTGCCTCAGATATCAGGTATGACCTTCTACACTACCCCGGGAAAACAAAATGCTAAATTTGAAATGTAAAGGATTCAGTCTCAAATGGACCACATGAGTCTGAACCCCTTAGCCACAAATTCAGGCTTTGCAATTGGACTTTTTAACTTTACAAACACATTTCATACAGAGGGGAAATGTAACAAACAAGCTGTTTAATTAACAGGTACTGCAGATAGCAAGAAAAGAGCAATTCTGTGGAGGAAATGACTATATTTTCTCTGCATTCGCTTGACACAGACAGCAGTCTCAGCGAGAGCAAAATCAAGTAATAATAATTCCTGAAAGATTTTTTTTTTTCTTTAAACTTAACAGTATTTGTTTAAAGGTAGTCTTGCAAAATGAGCAAGGCACTACTTGAACCAGATGGTATTTGATCTGTGCTGGAACTGTCCTCTTTGGGATGTCATATAAAAGGAGCTGATCCTTCTACTGAAATGCAAGGGATTAACAGTGATCATGCCTAATTTCACTAATGAATGTCCTCACATGACAGTGGGAAAATAAACTTCTGGAGAATCAGTATATGCATGTATACACGTATATATATATATTTCTCTCTCTCTCTCTCTCTCTCCTTGAATGCAAATATGCAAACATCTTGACTCTTACAGGTCTTCAAAAGCTTCAGTTCTCCATGCGAACTGACTTTGGTTAGGGCCATGGTGGAGTCACTGCCATGACTCTACTGCTGTACAGACCTACTGACCTCAACATGGTCAGCAAGAAACTTATGACCACCCAATGCTGCTTTGCAGTGTCCTAAATGGATAGAAATCGTATCTTGCCAAAGCTGTATGTGACTTCAAAATGGCTGGAGGTCAGGAGAGATATGGGGGAAATCCCCCCCCAAATTCACTGGTTCCATTTGCTGTTCTTACAATAGTAGTGCATACATTAAAAAAGAGGTTCACAGTCCAGAGAAAGATTCCACAGGATCCCACTACTTCAGTGAGCCACACAAGATACAGCGCTGCCTGAGAAGAGCACCGACCATGTAAGTACCAACTGTGCCTTGAAATTCATGCTTTTTCTGTATGCTTTTCTGTTGTGGAGCAGGTAAAATCCAAGTGAGCAACTCTGTGCTAACCACTGCTGCAAACATACCTTTCATTAGGCTCTGAACCTTCTAGAACTAATAGAAAGAGATATGTAATTACTGTGTTGGCAGGTGTAGGGCTGTTGGACTTGTATGTAAATAAGAGGTGTCCTTAGTCACAAAGAAGTGATCCTATGCCATTTAGTAGGAAGAGCTACAACTATGTCATGACAGAAATGTCAATAACTCTCTAAATCAGAAGACTCATGCCTCAAATATGCAAAGAGAAGCCCGTTGTGCAATGTATGCAAAAGACAAAACATAGCATAGGTTCTTAACGCACAGATCCTGTCTGTTATCTGAGCTTGAAGGAGGTTTTGGATGTGAAGGAAGCAGAGAAATCCCAAAGGCTACCTTATAGACTCGCACAGTATTCCCCTCCAGATGACCAAAGCCAACCAAGTAGAAAGCCTGAGGGAGAAGAGGTGTCAGAGCTGCAGTGTGCTCACCTGCATCCAGAGAAACAAATTCAAATCTCGCTTTCCATTAAATACAGGAGGCTGGCGGGTCCAGATGGTCTAGCTGCAAGAGGAGATGCACAGACACTCTGACTCTGCACCTGCCATGCACTTGAACTGATGAATGTAGCTTGCCATTCATATCATGGGCTGTGATATGGACGGGGTCTGGCCTTTGGAGAGGACAATAAGGCCAGGTGGGCACCTGCAAAATGCTGCAGCAGGTCAGGAATGAGCAGGTGACCTGCTGGTGAAGCATATTCACTCTGTGCATCATGCACCCACTGGGAGGGGGAAGTGGGTCTTCTTGTCCAATTGCCAGTGGAAATGTGTCCACAAGATGAATCCTGCTGCCAGGGTTGCCACCCTCGCTCATTTCTACAGGGAAGCAAGGCACTCGGTGTGCTCTCGAGAGGTCTTTACTTTTCACCTCTAAAGCTGGTCTGTCCAGGTGAGTACTAGGATGCACTGGCATGGATAAGCTCTTACGTGGATACATTTTTCAGGGCTATTAATCCAGTGCTAAATTCACAGACACGCACAACCTGCTCATCAGAAGATGTAAAAGCAATTCCTTGTACTTCACACTACTCACAGCATCTTATAGACACTCTGCAGAGAATCTAAATTCAGCACCATCAAACCTACAGAGAGTTTGAGACATTGGCTCATCTTTGAGCGAGCCGTTCCCTACACCCTGGTGGCCTGGATGGTAATGGATGTTCCACAGTAGGCCCCGGAAACACAGAAACTGTCTCACACCAATTGCATTTTAGAGCATTTTGCTTTGAAAAAAGATGCCCTGCACTCAACAGCTCTTCAGAGCAAAACAAGCTGGAGGCAGCTGAAAGCACCTGCTTCTTCAGGGGAGCCTGGATCTGCCTGCAGGTATCTGGGAGAGATCCTTTTGAAACAGACCAGCTGCACCACAACAAAAGGTGGTCCGTCTTGCTATATAACAGGCACTTTGCTTACTACGTTCCTCTTCAACTTGGGAGACAGCACGTAACAAACACTTGGGCCGTGCCTCCAAGACCATGTTAATGGTGCAGATTTCCTGGCTAAAGAATTTCTGCCTTGCTCTACTCCTAGGCCTTAACCTCAGTCAAAATCCACTCATCGATCACACTAAAATGAGTCAATTCTTTGTTGCTACTTTTTGTCACCTTATGGCATTTATACTCTTCACAATAATTGTGTTCTGCCCATCAGTGTTTGCACTTGTTCCATGCTGCACGGGGGCAGTTAACAGGCATGGGGGCAGACAAGAACCACAAACTGAGGTCTTTTGAACTCAGGTCATCATTGTCTGCGGCAAGGGGGAAGAACAACACAGAGGAGGGCATTTGGAGGGCGTACATTCCCGAGTATGCGTTCCAGCGAGCAGCAAGCTTGCAGTGCACGTCCTCAAGGCTTTTCACACGTAACAACACACTCTGCTCACCAGGCTGGGCCCCCGTTGGCCTAGTTGAGTACAGCACAACTGCCAACTAATGCTAGCAAAATGGAATCGACTCACCTAGGCTTGGGTTTGCTTATCTGACTTCCTGCCCCATCTTGGAACAAAGTGCCTGTCAGTTTAGAGACAATCAGTCCTTACCCTTTTCAAAGCCCCAATAGTAACAGAAAAGGTGAGAAAGAGAAAAAAAAGAAAGAAAAACAATTTACCTTAATGATACGGTTTGGTTAAGAATTAAGTGTTGATGAAAATTTGAAACTTAAAGCCCACTTTTTAATTCTAACAGTAGCTGCAGCACAGCATGCAGAAAGTGGGGTTGTCTCTTTCATTTGCTAAAACACCTCTCTCCTAGCACGATGATGACTATACTCTTCTGTAATTCAGTTTAATTGAAATTCTATGCCTGTTAAATCCCGAGTCCTATATTGATCAACATATGTCAACTGTGGAAAATTGTACTAAATTGTGCTGTGCTACTGTGCAGCAGTCAACTGTCCATCGGTGTCTGAAGTTAGTTTATTTCACCTCCTAGAAATTGGACCTGGACTGATACTACATCTACAATTGGATTTTCTGTTCTTGATTTTTAATAGCGAGGATTTGTACCACACTCAGAGAGATAAAAAGAGGCAGCAATTTGGGCTGTGAATCCATCAGCTCTCACACACTAAGGAGGGCCTGCTTGGGTAGAAGCTTCATGGGAGATCTCCCAGGACTCTGCTGTTGTACAAGGCAGCTCTGCAGTTTCGACAGCAGCTCTTTCCCTTTCTGCCAGTGCTGAACTGATACCATTAGTCAAAGTACCTAGCATCTGGAGAAACTATAAGATTACATATCCTCCTGACCATATTTTTCTCAAAAATATTTCCCAGACCTTCTTTTCCTGTTCTGAATGATCCCCTGGGACTTTTTGCAAGAATCATGATGCCAAAATGGAGCATTATGGGGACTGGAACTTGTGATCTTTTAATCCAGGCAAGATTCTTCCAGACATAAAACAGGAAGCGAAGGCTGGAATTACATGAATGTGTGTGTGCAGAATGCAGCTAAAACTAAAAAGGGACACAAATGTGCTTGCAGGTTACTGCACCAGCATGGAATTTAGGGAAATCACGCTACAGGGGATAAGCAGATGGGGCTTTTTGGCACCCCAGCCACACCAGTATTCAGGAACCATAATTCTCTACCTAAGAAACGAGCAAAAGGAGAGAGGCTACACCTCGCATTTAAGAGGTTACAGACTTTGAATCTTTCTATCGGTAGATTTTTCATCCTGAGCAGTTCTCTTTTTGCTGAACTTACAGGTGACTTTGTAAAAAAGACAAATATAAATAGGATTTTTTTTTTTTTTTGCCCCCACAGTTTAATGCTATGGATGCTCCAAATGGAAAGTGAAATGGAGGCACTGAATAACTATAAACAGACTCTGGGATCTGCAGACTGTTGCTATACGAGTATTTTCTCCTCTGAATTTATTTCAGCTGCAATTCCCTGGCAAGATTACCCTTCTTTTTTTTCCCTTTCCTTTTTTTTTTCTTTTTTTCCAGTCTCTGGATAACAAAATCTTTTTGCACAACAACAGAAGAAAGTAGTCCTACATCCTTTACACCACCTTTTGGGTCTGCTGCTCCTAGATCTCCCAGTTTAACTATCTATAGCCTACCCTCAAAAAGCCAGTAATGGTAAAAGAGAAAAATTAACAGAAGAATTGGCTAGATAGGGTGAATGGAGAAAAGGATAAGGAGTCAGCTTCAACCACCTGCCAGAAAAAACCTTTTTTTTTTTTTTTACAAGTTGTTGGCCAATGTTAAACCAGTTAAATATCCCACACTGGTTCTTACCAGGCAGTCAGCTATTGCTTTAGGCTGACATCTTTCAGCATGGAAGATCTTCTGTAATTCTACCAACCTGCTTTTGAGGACGGGTTATAGAAGCAGACGGCTCAGTGTTACCCGTGACGAGATTGGAACGGACACTCGGCGACGCACAGCTCCTTTATCAGATAGCAAAGCCTCCAGCGGGGGGCGGGTGGGAGATCCAAGGAAATAAATTGCCTGTCACAGAGCTCCTCTGAGTCACACGAGCAGTCGTACGGCTGCTGGGTCTGCATCTGCAGTCTAGCGCAGGGGCTGGAGATCAAATGGGCCTGTTAAAAATGAAATTTCTAGGAAAGGACCGATTGAGGTTATCTAGTGTCTCCCTCTGCCCCAGGGACAAAGGGAGCTCCTGGGAGCCAGGTGCCCCTTCACTCGGAGGGCAGTGATGGGAATACCTGAGCTTCCCTGCCCACTGCCGGGCTACAGACCGGGCTGTCATGTCTTCATCCTTATTCTTTGTGTTTCAGACAAATCCACCCCATGCTGCAGGTTGCTGCAGGTTAAACCTTCCATTCCTTCTCTTCTCTACCTTGGTCATGGGGAAGGGAGCATTCCCTTCTTTGTAGGCATGCAGCTATTCAAAGTCTGTTAACATGCTCACCCTTTTCCCTACTTGCCCTTTTGCTGAACAACCTGGAGTGCTTTTGACCTTCACTCCCAAGCTCTGTTTTCCAGAGTTCCAATTGTCTCTTGCACTTCTCCTCCAATCCCACATTTTCTTGAAAAAAACCACAATGCACCCAGAACTAGCCAGAGTGCTCTAGCAATGACCTTCCTAATGCTGAGCAAAGCAGAGGGTTTGTTCAAGTTCCTTTTTCCAAGGAAGAAAATAGGAATTGCCATTTTCCCCCGTAGCATAATTTATGATGGACTGGTGACCCACAATTCTCAGATCATTTTCCTTACTAGTTTGTTGCCTACCTTGACCTGTGCAGCTGATTCTTCCTGCCTTTGTGCAGAATCCTGCCTTTGTTTTCACTGAATTGTGTCCTCCCTCCTTTTTTTTTTTTTTTAAGAACATCTCTCTGATTTGTTTGATCTTTTCAAGTGGAAGCTCTTGCACCGAGCAGCCTCTGCAAATGCACAGCACAGTTTAAATTCCCAAGCGTTAAAAATATATGTTTGACTGTAAAACACTCCACTTTTTATATGGAAATAGCAGCTCACCAGGATAAAAGTGCCATTGCATTGCACGGCATGCTGAAGCAATCTGAAAATAAAAACAACAACAACAAACAAAAACCCCACAATACACACTAGAAATAAAAATACAAAGTAAATAAATAAAGCCAATGGGATTGAATTTACAAGCAACATATCAAAAACTTCCTACACATAGTCACTTACTTTCCATGCAAATTGCAGCTCCTTGTCTGCTTTTATCTCCACTCTGTATGCATACTGTACATCCCGGGGGACTGACAGGTTGATATGTTATTGATTTGGGGGGCGAGAGGGTTAAATATAGAATTGACAAATTGTTCTTTAGTGAGCAGCACAACTGTTCACTCACTATCCACTGGGCTCAAAAAAAAAAAAAAGGAAACACCACAGTTCTGTCCTCCTTTCCCTGTTTTCTCATTTTGTTTTACACCAGCACTGACAGATACCTTCAGCTTTGTTCTCTTTCATGCTGCAGAGTGGAAGCAGCAGTAATTAATTCTAATCACAGGGAAGAAAAGCACAACTGTAGAGCATGTCCAATGGAAAAATATGGTCAGAAACTCTGCACTCACGCCTCTGCCTGTCTGCATCCGTAATGCAGAAAGAACTGTGAAGTCAAAGGAGAGAGGCAGAGCACCTCTCGATCAATGCGCTGTGCTTGCAGCAAGCAGGCAATGAAACAGAGAAAAAATTAGAGGCATTTTAAGCTTTCACACAATGCAAAAGCAAAATTTTCAGAGTCACTGTCCACGGTAAATGATTAGCAGAGGCCTGAGACCCTCTAAGGACAGTTCTCCCTGACAGATGTTGTCTGGTACATCTGTGCCTTGGCACTGTGTGTGGACAGAAAGGTAGAGATGCTATGATTTAGAGTGGATTAAGGATAACCACTTCATGGCTACATTTTTAATATAAAAATTAACAAGCTTCAGCTTCAGCTTCGTTTTCTAAACCTCCTTTCAAAAGGAGTGTAACTCTTGGGACTTTAAAAATCTCCTGTCACCTATCAAATCCCCCCAACTTTCTTTGGTGAAGACATACCAGGACAGTTTTAGGGACTCCTACCAAAGCAGCTGACCCTGCCCCTTACACCAAGTACCCCTCAGCAAACAAACTCCTCTTTCTTGCATGCACCTTTCCAGAAAACCCACCAGTCCAAGTCTTCTTTGACCTTCAGGCCACATCCAACTGCAAGGTTTGTGTGCTAAAAATTTCCCTCAACACCATCTTTTCAAAATAATGACATATCTAGTCCTTTCTTTTGTTATTATTATTAAGCTATCCATTGAAATAATCACCTGAATAATATCCCACTTCACTGAGCACGTGCAAAGTTTCATTGATACTGTCTTCTTAATTTCACTAATTTTCATCTCTTTTAAACTTTCTATGGGAAAGTAAGGAGAAATGCATCTGCCAGCTTCACTACTTCCAGCTATTAAATGAAATCACTATTTTTGTGAGCTAAGTGAGCTGAGGGAAAGAGGAACAGCTACTACTGCTTTCAAAATGACTCGGACAAAAACGCGCGCAGTGCAACCCCTCCTATGTGCCTCTGATTCTTGCAAACTTCAGACTGGACTTTGTCAGAGAAACCATCTGCATTATAGAAATGGCAACACAACCTCATCTCCTGGCAGTCCAGGTGGCAAAATAAACCCAATTCCTTCCTCGCCAGCAGTATCCTAAGCATTCACAGTGCTCTGCAAACTGTGCATTTCAAACTATCAGGGTTTCCTGGCCAGCACGCTCTTGCGGGGAGGGAGCAGCACCAACCCCTCAACAAAAGGGACAATAATAAGGAAACAGAATTTGCTTTTTCTCAAGGGTGATACCAGCACAGACCTAGGAGGAGCCTTTGTGTCTAGTGACAGACACAGTGAGAAATCCAGGTGTAACAGCAATGCAGAATGTTGGTTCCTAAGAAAAAGGGTTGTTAGCAGAGGAACAGGACTAAGTGGGAGAGCTCTGTGGAAGAACCAGGCTGCTCACCTTGGCACCCAGGTGTTGGTCAATCTTGGCATTTAACGCCTTCGTTAGTGTTAGTGGAAAATATTATTTCAGTTCTGAAACTGAAAAAGCATGATTTACTCTTGCAGAGAAAGAGAAAGAGATTTTTATACAGGTAGCACAATACCCAAAGCTAGAAAAATATCCAGTTGGTGGTATCACAGAAATAGCTATATGAAAATAAAAATAAGCAAAATAAATAAATAAATCCAAAATCATGTGATACAATTAAACTGATATAAATTCTGCGTTCAGCAAAAGCTAAGTTTCTTCATTTAGGCACCACTATCTTTGGGCCTAAAGCAAATCTCTCAATAGCTTTACAACAGAGTTTTATGGGATTTGGTATGGGGATTTAGACATGTTTTCCTTTTAATTAGTAATGCCTCTCAATTTCACAGCATGCTCTAAATTCCATACCTACCTACATTTTACCCCCTTTTCCTCCACTGAAGACCTATGAACTGGAATAAACTGACAAAACAGCACTCGTATCTCCTTCCCCGAGGATCCAAAATGTTCTAGACCTTTTCTGACCCTAACAAGAAGCCACCTCTGGATTAAATATGAGTAACTGCTTTACAACTGCCACAATTACAGTAAGAAACGACTAAGAGAGTTAGCAAAGATTAATGGGTCTGTGCAAGAAGTCCAAGGCGATAAGAGATCATTACTTCACTCAACCTTTTGGATCTACAGAATCTCCTGGAAAAGCAGACCTCGAAATGTCCCATTTCCAGCCAGGTGGGTACAGGTGAAATTTTGTCAGCCAGATTTGGTCACTCTTCTGATTTCTATGAGAATGCAGAATAAAAGAGCAGTGAAAGGAAGTTTCACAGATATTTTGGACCCCATAAAACTTTTGGTTTACCTTCCTGTGTACACAGTCAATGGTACCATTTTGACCAGTATTTCTCCTTTTTATTGTAGGCACGTGAGCCAAGACTTCTCACGTTATTTCAGTAGCTTTAGCATCATAGTTCATGGAAGGTAAAAGCCTCCGTCTTCATCTCTTCAACATATCGCTACAATGACAGAGACAGGAAAGGAACCCAGCAAATACAGTGTGTCGACTAGCTAGTGGCATGCATAAAAGGGAGCAAAGAAGATGTAATTTCAGGTATTTTATTTTATTCCAATTTTCACTCAATCTGATTGTAACCAGGCAATTTCAGAGCCAATACTTTCTTCTTTCCTTCCAGATAAGCCTCAAGAAGCAGGGACTTTTATTTTTTATTTTTTATTTTTTATTTTTTTAACATTATAAGAGGAACTTATTGCAATGTTGATTTATACCAAAGACCCAATGAAATAACTTGGGACCAACTAGAAGCTTGACCATTTAACAAGCCATGGACAAATGCAACTCATCACTGTATGGGGTGCTCTAAAAATATCGCTCACTATTCTAATCTCTGTAAAAGAGCTGCTGCTTCTGCAAAGAATGTGGAGTGTTCTGGCAGATGAGAGAACCTCAGATGATACAAGAAACAACCGATCAGCTAAGCATCCCAAAAGGATGTCCATTTAATCTGAACTTCCAGAGAATTAAACAATGCTCTCTGATGGACCCAGAATGTCTGTTGCAATGTCAGGCTCTTCACCTCTTCCTAGAAACTCAGTGAAAGAACAAGCAACAACAGGGTTCGAATTAAATAAATTTTTAAAATCACACAGGGACTCAGGTTCTCTGCGAGTTACAGGCAGTTTTTGGTATAAAAGGACCACAAAAGCAGTTTTTTATTTCTCAATTCTTCCATCACTAACTGAATAACCAGGTAGTACTGGCTGAAGCACATACTAACAAATTTGCATTGCCACTGGTGGAACTGAGTGGTTCTTAATTGCAAGTTGCATTTTCTTTTTTTTTTTTTATCTTTTTCTTTTCCCTGCAATGCATGGAGTCAGTGCTTTCGTGCATGCTGCAGCAGAGATTTCAAATTCCAGGCCATGACTGGGAAGAAGTGGCAGAGACTCGACAAGCAGAAAACATAAGTTCCATTCTTGGCTCTGCAATTTATTTGCTATCTCACTTTGCACATGCCTTTTTCTTCTCCCATAATATATTTGTCCATCCAAATTGTATAGCCATCTCAGCAAGGATAGTCTTTCTTTTAGTATTTGTATCTGGCATCACTCAATAGGGCTCCAATTTCCTCTGCAGTCTTGAGTGCTATTTTAACCCAAGTAATTAAGAAAAGCAAAAAAAGTCTGATTATTCTGCACACACAAAAAAAGTCTGTAATGGAACTAACACTGTGCAGATGGAGAACAGGTATCTTGCTGTATGACTATCTTGCTCCATTACACAAGAAAAAGTCAACTGTGAGCAGCTAATAAGCTGGATGTTGGTATTTTTTTTATCCAGACCATTCAGCAAATACTGATAAACAGCAAGTGAATAAGCATTTACGAGTGATTTATTCACCAAAATTAGGAGCTAACATTGTAGCACACACTATACTAAAAACAAATAGGCACACTTAGTTTGCTGTCACCATAGAGGCATCTTTGCTAGCGATAACAGGAACTTGGGCTGCAAACTCTGCAGGGCACAGACTTTGCTCTGTGTTCATACAACTGTTAGCACAGTGAGACCCTGGTCTGTTATGAGATGTCATGAATGCTAAATTAACACAAATACATATTTAGTAAGGAGTAAATGATAGATGGCTTACGGAGAGGCAGGCTGCCATATTATTTGGATTACAAAGTTTTATTGTAGCCCAGGCAGTTCTAAGAAAATACTCTATTAAAGCCTCTGGGATATTTCCTGGCACTTTCTCATGCAACATTCAATCACCTGAAGTGGTTCAAAACACCACTGGTATTAGAGAGCACATTTTGCTCTATTCATTTCTGAGCTGTTGCATACAGAGATCTGAGTTCACGAGAGATCCAGAATCACAGGTAACATCTGACAGAAGCAGATACGTTAGAAAGAGGCTTCTATCTTAGAAATTCAGCCATCAACATCTGTGGAGCAGGGCCCTGTTCTGGCTGAGATTTATGGAAAAAGCTATTGATTAAATGACAGCTTTAGCTCCCTTTGCCACTTACACACACATGCAAACAATTAAATACATTACAGAGCTGAATACCATTTTAAATTATAGGAGTTTCCATTTCCAAAAGCATTTAGAAACGTTATCCATGCACATACACATATATGTTTGCACTGCTTAATTGACATTGTTTTCCCAACTCCTTTCAAGTCACCTGTAATATCAAGTCAATTAAGTATTATTTTCCCAACCTATTTACTGAGCTACCTAGCAATCAATCCACCTACACACAGAGCGAACAAATGCTCATGGGGGATGGTAGAGCTTAAAAAAATGCTGAAAAACTGTCAGCCTCCTCCAATGGCAGCCAAGCTCGTAGCTTTGCAGGATTACACAGCCTGACATCTTGCAGAAAATAAGTCTATGGGATAAAAACTCCGTATTCTGACAGTGCTACTACTCCTCTGCAAATCAATACGCTCCTGCATGGAATAGCGTTACTATTTCAAGTTACAAGCATGCTAAATATGCTTTGGATTACACCGGTATAAATAAATAAGATGAAAACACATTTCTCTTCTATGTCCTGCAGGAAGGTCATCCTTAAAACAGAAACAAGTCTGGGGACAGAAGACGAACCTGGGGCACCTGGGTGAGCTGGGTTTGGTTCCTCACACTGTCACAGGCTTCACAGGTGACCCTGGGCATGTTGCAAAGGGCCACACATCCCAAGGGGCTGCACACATGGTGAGGATGCATTTAACCCCTGCACTCGGTGTCAGATGGTCAGCCCATCTCAGCTCATCCATGGACCCACAGCATGTGCAGCTAATTGAGTGGTCAGCCCTTTAAGGTATTAAATTTTGTGTATGTGCCAGTGATAGAGGAAGCAGAGCTAAAGATATAGTTTAACCAGATGCTTTTCTGTAAACCTAGCCTAAATAAGGGTCAGTGAGGCTCACGGCTAACGGATTTGCAGAGGCTCGACGCTGTCCCTCCTGCAGTCCCACCAGTTGTCCTGGCTGCAGCAGGATGTGCAGCAGGAGCTGGTCCTGCCCTCTGCAGCACCAGGCTTGGCTGCAGCTCTGAAAGGAGCCCATCCTGCGGGAGGGCGACCAATCCCATTGACAAATACCCTTTCTTCAGTCTTCTACTCTCTAACCTTGTAAATCAAAGTATTGGGCCCTTTCCGCCCTCCTTTTGTCTGTGCTGCATCTCAAGCTGCATTCTTGAGCATCAGCAACCTCCCTAGCATGAGGGGGCTCCAATTTACAGAGGAAAATCTGGATCTTTCAACACGAACCCAACAATAATAAATCCTCGCAGCATACTGCACAGAGCCAGCATGAGGCAGAAATCAGAGATGGCTATAAAGCTCTTTCGGAGTGAAAACTATTATTATTGGTATTGGTTCATTTAGTAGAATGGCAAGCCATACTCCTGTACAAATGCGTACATTTTGGGGCATCAAGCCAGGCACTAGAACAATAGCAACTATGACTTGTCAGGTGAGACAGGATCAATCAGGCCAGGATTTGGAGTTCAAATCACTATTGGAAATAGAGCTTCCCGGGAGCTAAAGCAAACTAAATTAAAGCACAGGTATTCATGCTGCCAGAGCATCTCAAAATGAAATTTAAAGGGCTTCTTCAACAGGGATCGGAGGGTAATGCAAACAAATGCCCATGAATATTTGTTCACATTTTACAAGCCTTTGCTTTGGACATTTTCACCCTCCTTCAGTATTTTAGTGTGTGTTCAAGTGATCCACGTTTCATGGTTCAAAAGTCACAACATTTCAGCGTTCACTTCAAATGCGTTGTCTAACATTTTCAGTTGGGGAATAATACCAGATGATTCCCCCTGCTCAGCTGTATCTGTTAAGACAGCCTCATTTGTGAATTTAATATCAAATGAAAACTGGAAATTTCCTTTCTCCCCAGACCATAGCCAGTTTCAGCAAAAGCAGCTGCCTCGTGTTTTCAGAGGGTTGTTACGAGTTTTTTTTCCCCCTGTGTTCATCTCAGCCACAGTGAGGGAAGGTCTAAAACTTGAGTTTGACGTCGTGATGCCTCCTCCTCTGCTTTATCCCTAATATCTATTCCTCCCTTTACACTCCTCGTGCTAATCTTCGCTCACTAACCAGTTGATGTGCCTACGCATCCTGTACAATGAGACACACTGGCAGCTGTCACAGCATCACTGAACCTATTGTTTGATGTGGTGCATGCGTACTCTTTTCATAGCACTTTTAGCCTGCCTTTTCATCACATTCAGTGTGAATCCACCACAAGGAAAGAACCGAATTTCATTTTAAATCAGCCACTGTTATATACCAACGACAGTTCTAGAACAGGCATTTTATCCCTTATTGTTCTTTTTCATAAGAAAAACACATTGCCTTCCATAAATCTTCACTGTGAGTCCACAGGGTCATCTATTTGCCAAAAGAGCAATTATTGATTATTCCCAGGCTACAGCTTCTGTTGCTGCTCCTGAAAGTGTGTGTCCATTTCTAATCAGAGCTAAGGTTATGACACAGCTTTTGTCATCTGCTTTCCCAGAAAACAGCAATATCCCAACAAGCTTAGAAAATCCACAACCAATGCAGTGCTGTAAACCACCAGAAAAAATGGGTTCATAGTGAAGGATCTTCCTTTATTAGAATCCCATATTTTAACAAGGCTGTTGCCCCACATATCAATCAAATCAGCTGCAAGCACAGTTCATCCTTTGAGTCTGTCTCAACACGAACCTCTGCCAACTCCTTCTAGCACAGTAAGACTTTAAGGCAAAATGCAGCTGTGTTTCAAAACACCAATTAGGCATAATACATAGCCAGGCATTTAGAATAATCATCAACCACTTCAGTGTTCAAATCTAGGTATTTTCTGGCCCTTCTTTTTCACCAAATACTAACATTCTGTCACCAAAGGACAATAAGGCACGGATCTGCTAAACGATGTTCACAGGTTTTGTATGAAAACCTCAGCCACTGCTGGGACCAACTGAATCAATGACTATGGTTTGAAGGGGCCTCTGTAAAATGGGTCGCTAGTAATCATCATGAATACAGACAGCATTTCAGAAGGAGCTGGGATGCCCCATGACAGCCTTTACTCTATGTTCATGCTTTTAATCCCCATATCAGATAATTCACACCCATTTAAGAGTACCAGCCTGGGAAAATAAATCCTCAGATAACCCGCACAGTCAAATAATCCACCAAATCAGATGTGAAGGGATGACCGGGAATAGGAAAACCATTAGGAAAAAAGAAGTTGATGGTGGGGGTCAGAAGTAGTTGAGCTTTGAGAGGAAAAGGGAAACTGAGGTAAAGACCCCCTCATCTTATCCGTAAGTGCGGGCAGAACCCACACTGCTATTGGACCAGCCTGGCCAGTTTGTTAGCAGGGAACAAGCAGCCTGTTCATGAAAGAATGTAACACCATGGAGCAAATGAGATTTGAAAATTACGTATTTTCCACCCACACTGCAATGGGCATTATTGCTGTCAGCCAGCAGTGGGACTAGCTGGGTAGACACCAGCCTTAATGCGGCAGAAGGCGTATTCTCTCTTCTCAGGAGAAAGCCAGAGTTTGTGAATGTGTTAAGCATGGTCTATGGATTTTGGATGTAGCACAATTTGCAAAGCAAGGCCTGATTAAAAAATGAATGCACTGTAGGGCACCATTTTCAAATTCCTGAATACTCCAGGCAAACAGGCTTTCAAATGCTGTTTCTTACCCTATAAATTGTAGCCAGTGCTGCCATCCAAAGTCTGTGTGACAGAAACAAAGGCAATAAGGTCTAGAAAGGCTGAGCTCTCGGAAACATCACAGAGCCCTGGCCCAGCATTTAAACAACTCACATGGAGCTGGAAAGCTGTCCAGAGCTCTGCTACTGACTTCCCGTGTGACCTTGGCAGGGGTGACCACTCTTGGTCTGTGTGACGTTGGGAATGAGCAACTCAGAGGGTCTGAGTTAGATGGGGGCAATTACTCTTTGCTGAACCACAGTGATGTTGTTAGAAGAACTTTCTTCAAGATCACAAGGGACTAGGTAGCTGAGACATACAGTGAGCTCTCCAAGCAAGTATGGCCCTTCACTCTCGGCTTTCCTGACTCCTGACACGTCTCAAGATGACCTTCAAAGCCATCAGGCCTTTATCAAGTCCACAGCTACTTTCGTCACTTGCCTTTAACTGACATTAAGCAAGATGGAAGAAAGTTGTTGCTGAGAAGCACTTTGCAAAAGGATTTGTCATGTTAGTTCAGCATTTGTGGAACACTTCTCATGCTCTTTCTGCTTTGGTGTTGTTGATAGAAAATTGTTTGAAAACAGAAAACTAATTATTGTTCATGATGAAAAGATGAAATGTTGTGTTGTTCATTCCGCTTTGGAAGCACTTAGGCTGCAGACATCGGAACCTGGCTCCATTTCACTTCTGTATGGTTTCCAGCCTCCCCTAGACATACTCTCACACACAGAGCGCTGTCCTCTGCCCTCCCACTAGCAGGTTGCCACCAAGCCAGGCGGTGCTGCTTCCTCTAAAGCAGTTGTCAATGTCAGCACATGAATCTGCTGACAGATGGAGACTGAAAAGTCAGGAAAAAAAAATGCCCTGGGGATCAAATCCATCAGCTTCGCACTGTGTCTCACTCCCCTCGCTAGCCTAGGAAGTGACTCCCCAAGCCCCGATGGGAGAAGGATCTCCCCAGGGCCAAGGCCCAGAGCTGCCAAGATGCAGGCTTAGCCAGGGCTTTGTTGTTTCACACTGTAACTCCACATCCAAACTTGGAATTTTTTTTTTTTTTTTTAAGAGGCAGCTGAGTCTCTCTGGCCTGTCCCATCCAGATGGTGCTCCAACTGGATGCCAGTCTTCAGACAACACTTTTCAAATTTGAACTAAAAAAACCCCAACAACAACAAAAAGCAGAACTATGTGAACTCTGTGCTTGTGAAGGAAACACAGCTGAGACAGTGAGGGAGGAAAAGAGCCAGATCCATAAACCCCAATGCACCTGCGAGACAGACACCAACCTTATGCTCACCAGCCAGAGCCCCAGGCTGAAATCCAAGGGTCAGGATACGGCTCCTCTGTCCCTCCACTGAAGCAGTGGAGATGGAGCCAGGGGGAAACAAGAATGAATGGCATAATCTGGTGGGTGACAACAGGCCAAAAGCGCATTCCTCACGTTGGGAAGGACGTTCATCGGGGTATCCTGCTATTAGGGTTAGTCTTTATCTTAACAGGTAATTCCACAAAAGGAAGGTGTTGCAAACCTCCCTTTTCTAAACAAAGCAGTTGCACCTCATTTTGGGGACAGTCTCATGTTGTCATGGGGTGTGAGGTCTGCTCAGGGCAGGTGGGTCAGACTGGGCCCTCCAAGCACCACTGAGGATTTTAGTGACCAGGAATCTCCACAGCACAATGCACTGAGCCCAGGTTTCAGTCTGGGCATTGAGATAAGATTTGGGTCAAAAAGGAAGGTGTTAACAACTGTTTTAAGAGCAAAACTCTAAAAAGCGGCATTTAAAAGGGAGGTCATTCTGAGACAGAATTTTAGATGGATAATGCCTGAAGTCCTCACAGACTTTGTTTCAGACACCTGTGCACTCTCCTAGATCCTAACTTCAGATCCTGTATCTTATAGAGCAGAACAGGGCATCAACAGTACAGATCTCTTGAACTGCCTTTCCACCACAGACGGCGCTGATCGTGGTGCCACGGTAGTCTCAAGTCTCCTTACGGGCTGACAGCTGAAGACCAGCAAGTGTTAAGTGGGAGCACTGCGACATGCCACTCAGTCCCCAGGCTCTGAGACCTTGTCAGATGAGAACATGAGGCACTGGGATGGAGTCACCAATTGTATCTGAACTGTTAGGCATGGCCCAGATACGTGTCTGCTTCCAAAACCCCGTTCAGCATGGCCCAGACTCAAAGTAAAATGTGATCTGGGTTTTGCAGAAGCTGACATAGTCATCTTTTTTCTCTTTTCTTCTTTTTCCTTTTCTAACTTAGAACCAATAAAGATCATTACAGAGGTCAGCCTAGAAGAACTGAGTTGACACCATAAAATCACATGATAAGAAGAACAGCTAGAAAAAAGAATGAATTTTGATCCTGCAATGAAAAGCATTTCTATCCTTCCCTCAACATCCATACAACTATTTCCTCCAACTCTTTTTTAGGGGAGCAGAGCCTGGGGAACCAGCATACTGCATGACGTAAGAAGAGCAAGCTAGTACAACAGAGAAGAAACTAAATTTGAGCTCCTTTCAAATCGCCCACTGTGCAATTCCAAAGGAAGCCCCTCCATCTCAGTGGCTTCACGTTAATTTTCTTCATTTGTTTCACACATATCTCCCTCTTCCTCCCCACTTCTCCAACAATACAAACAATGTTGGCTTGGACATATTTTCTCTGCAGCAGTTCAATAATTTGGAGACAGCAATGCATCAGAGCTCTCTGTTGGAAAGCACATTCAAACATTTACCATTCACTCCTACGCTGATTACTCACTCGGAATGCTTAAAAAAATAATAATAGAAACATTAAAAAACAACAACAACAAAAAGCTAAAACAAAAATGGGAATATAGAAGTGCACAGCATTAAAATAAACCCTGGCTCCCTTGCCAAAATCATTAATAATTTTGGCTTTCCAGAAAAAAAAGAAAAAAAAAAAAATTTGGATTGCTCCGCTCTTCAAGTATCAAAACATCCAATTAACACAGCTAATTAGCGTCACAAACAGCAGTCAAAAGAATGGTAATTTAGATTCAGGATTTCAAAGGTTTCTTAATCCCAGGCCAATGCAACTAATCTCTCAGAGGCTGAAAGTGTTTTGTTATTGCAATGCAATTGTATAGCATCCCATCAATTAGTGGCATTGCAGGGAACACTCACTTGCATGATTCATTTGTCTAATCAGAACAAAAAAAGGAGGGGGGGCACAAAAGGATAAAGAGAGAAATCAAGCTCCTTAAAATGTGCAGTATCAATTTTTCCAAATAATTTATACCATAGCTGGAAATGATTGTGAATAACACAATGTCCTTCCCAAACCTGAGCCAGCAGGCTGAAGGGTTTTTGCTAGCTTTTCAGAGATTAATAGGACAGTAAAGGCAGCCAGAGAAGCGATAACGGCCGGCCTGCGATTAGATATGTTGGCTGATATGAACATTTTCTTAGAGAGGGAGGGAAGGAGAGAGAAAATATGTTTGAATGGAAAGATCCCTTTCTTACCAGCCTTCACCATATGCAGAAGACACAGAAATGGTCAGATCCTCATCACATTGTGGCGGGATTTGATCCGGGTGCTCCTGGCAATCCCAAAGTATCTGCATATTTTACAGCATCACTTGAATTTCCAGAAGCTCAGTTTTTCCAGTGGAACAAGAGGGGAGAATATTAGCTACAGAAAGCCACAGTGCACTTTCCACCCTCCCAGCTGCAGAGGAAAGCTTAAAGAGATCAGGAAAGCCAACACAAAAAAATGTGATGATTATTATTTGCCATAAATCTCATGATTTTTAAGCCAATACTCTTTTCCCTCTTACGATTTCTGTTCATTAAAGGCTAACAACACTTCCCCTCGAGGTACACAGAGCATTGATCATAGAAAGGCACAGAACCAAGAACAAGAACTATGGGCTGACAGAAAATGAATCCTCCACCGTCTCCAAGCCAAGGAGAAGGAACATACGGAACCTGTACCCAGGATCAACAGGCTGCAGCTATACATTGCTTAGGGCAACATTTGGGTACCATTAACAGAAAAAAAAAAAATGCTGCCTGAAAACCAAGCAATGCCATCCTTCACAGAGAGCAGCACCTAGCAGAGCCGAGCCTCTTTGGGACGGCGGGCTTCAGCAGTCCCAGGTGTGCAAGCAGGAGCGCAAGACGGCCAAAGGGCTGTTTTTCAGATAGAAAATTTGCCGTTTAAGGTAATCTTATACCAGTGTCACTGTCAAAAGAAGCAGTAGGTTGAGAGCAGGAGGTTGTCACATCAATGTGGTTGCCAAAGGCTGTCTCACTGGGAGTGCCGGTGCTACGAGTAAAGCTCGGTCCTTGACAAACAGACCCTTGCTCCGTGCTCCTTTTCTATAGCCTCAAAAACGTGCACACACATTTCCAAATTGTGCAGAGATCCTGCCCAGTATGATAACGGAACTCATTCAAGGGAGTTTTATCAACCTGCCTTAACTGAGCATCTCACCAGGAGACGCTGTACAGAAGCAAGGCAGCATGAAGCAGCCTTTACTTTAGAAGCATTGGGCATGGCAGAGTTAAACATAAGGAATGAAAAAAAAACCCACAAATAAACAAGAAAATAACCAACCTGCAAGAAGAAAGATCAGTGAAAATAAGCATAGAGGTCATATGAAGGAGACTGAAAATTATTCAGTAGTATTTCCTAAAAAACCCCTCCATTCTACTTAGTGAGGAAAATGGAATAATCATCCTAAGCAGGTGCTGGTATTTCAGCTTTACAAAATGCCTAATTGCTCGGGGACAGGGTAGTTTATCCACATCTAAGACCCTAGATGAACAGAGAAACACTCAATACCATCATTAAGAACCTGCTCTTGTCTTGACTACAGAACTCAAGGTCACCATATTCAGATCTGAAGGCACATCTGTATCACCCAAACATGAGGCCCAAATTAAAAAAAAAAAAAAAAGAGAAAAAGTAGTACTGAGCTATTGAATCAAACCATTATTATACTCTATTAGCATGACAAGTTGAACGAATGATAACAAATAAGAAACTCTCAGACAAATAATGATGGCAAATAATAGATTTACTTTAAACACTGTCTGCGCAGAACAGAGCTACTCCGTATGGTCCACACCTGGAAGAGTCGTAATGATCCAGCTGTTCTACTATCAACACTTCCTCCTTTCCCATGTCCACACACTCAGTCCTGCCTGTTCACAGCAGGACACTAGTGCCTTTCTGCTCTATTCCTGGCAGGGTACATGCTGTCATTTGGGCCACTAGCATTTCTATTTCAGAGGTTACCAAGGACCTCATAGTGCTGGATGGTTTGAGCACAGTCCCAAAATGAGTCTCTGCTTAAAACAGTCTGGGCATGAACTACTCACTACAAAACAGTATCTGCTCCCACCTGTATTATCCTTTGCTTATGGCCAGAAAAAGAATAAGAAATCCTGAAAGGAAACTAACATAAAACAAAAGCAAACCAAAACAAAATCAAGCTGCTGAAAAACAGATTCTTCATGACAGGAGGGAACCTTTGCCCTCCCCAGCCCTAATTCCTAACTCCTGTATTGAGCCTGGCATACAACTGCACTTAATAAGACTGTATTGAACAAGACAACCCATAAGCAGAACAGGCTCCATAACGAGGTAAGAGCACGGGCAAATCTCACTGAAGTCAAGAACAGGGAACATGCAAAGGCTGGGCTTGCTCTTTACATGAGCTGAGTAAATGATCCCTGTATCAGCTCTGCTCCAGGCAAAGTAGGTATGTAACAGGTATTCAGAGGTGAGAAAGCTAATGTACAAATACAGTATTCACTCCTGAAGCCATTACCACATTTTAAAGCATAAAGCACTAATGAAGATCTATAGATTCAATCTCATGGACTTATGGACTGAATCTTTGTCTCACTTTTATTAAGCCCTGGCTGCTCTTGCCCACTCAATCATCCTTAACATGCTCACTGGCATTAACCACTTCTTTTGTCCTACACAGAGAGTAAGCCTCATCTGTTGCAGACTTCGATACAAAAATCTAAAGAATAATTATTAAAGGCCAAAGTGCAGTGACTGGACTGCGTACCAGTTGGGTCGAACTGTTGCCATTTACTCAAGAAAAAAACAGAAGAAAGATGATCTTTGGAATCCCAAACAAATGAAAAAGAAAAAAAATCTCAACAGTATGATTGATTAATGTGTGAATGTTATTAGAAATGGCCCAAATTGGGAACCTTATATATGAAATCATTCACATTTTCAAGGCTAAGGAATTCTCAAATCAAAGTCTGCCTGCATTATTTAGCAGCAGACAGGGATAAAAACAACCACCCAGAATAGAACCTACATTCATTTCTGGTTAACACTAAATCCAAAAGCTTGCCCATCATTCAGGAATAAAATCTCAAATGCAACTATATGGGCAATATACTGAAAACATTGGTATTATTTATATTAACAGTACTGAGTCTCGGAGCCATCAACTCACCTCTCAAAACATATCCTACATCTCAATATCAATACCTAAGCCAACCCTAACACAGGACATCCTCTTCAGTACATATGCACACAATATGTACAATGCCCCACTGAATAACACGCTCGTGCACAAAGAGCATAAAAAGGCAGGAGAAGTTATCTCAAAATAACACTGCAAAAATCAGCAGGTAGCTGGTCAAGTGTTTCCCTAGCACAAGGCATACTGACGACCAGGCAGTAGGACCTGCTGCTTTGTGTGGCCATCTGTACCATGTCCAAACACGCACTCATAAAGAAGCATCTACACTCCACACACACTACAGACAACTGGGTCAGAAACTAGTTCAGGGAATCAACGCCCAAAATTGTGGCCATGCTCTTCCTGTGAAACCTGCCCATATCATTTTCCACACATTAAGTTCACAGTTTATAAAATGGAGAGAATATTGGCCTTCTTTCCTGAAGCAGTCTATAAATTCATGAACATAAAGGCTCTCATACAGGAGTAGGGAATTGCTCTTTATGTACAGCATACTTCGTATCATTTTTTCACCTGCTCCTTCCTAGATGTGTTTGGAAACGTGTAATGGATTCATAGCAAGAGAGATTCTTTGTTTGACCAGGAAAAAAAATATCTTGAGGTCTGGTGTTAGCGAGTCTCAGGCAGGTGCTGAAACATCATCTTAGCATCATTTCTATGCATATTAGCTGAGAGTTAATAGATAGGTACATAGATCTACATTACAATTAATAAGCCTAGCCAGGGAAAAGCAAGTCCCATAGCACACCTTTCAGAAGCAAGCCGTTATTAATCAGCATTTTAACGAAGCATAATTACAACAGCTTATGGCTCCCACCAGGTAAAGCAATAATTATAGGTGCAACCAAATAAACAGGGAAAATAATTACCTATTTCTCAGAGCTAATATTAATTTAACCAGGCTCAGAGTGATGTCTAGACAGACAGCTCAGCACTTTTGCACTACTAGCCAGCTAAAAAGAACAGTTCTGATTAAAAACAAAGCTCACGGTTGCCACTGTCAGAGAGGGGGAAAGGTACACACTAGCTATTTAATCTCCAGGACACAGTGCCAGATTGCAAACACTGGTTTCTCATCAGGCAGTGAAATTCTTCCTGCATTCCCTGTGTATGAGAAGCACATCTTCTCCTGGGAAGACAAGTGGAAATTCTATCCAAAGGATGGCATTGGAATACACTGGGATGAGCAGGGGGAGGTGACACAGGCTTCTACCTACCTGGTTTGCCAGGTGCAAGAGCAGGTGACTGGGTTCAGGGATGATGTGCCTTATGCCAGCACTTGGGGGCTGAGCAAGGCCATTGGCAAGGCCAGGCCATCAGCTGTCTGCGCAGTAACCGGGACAACTCTGTGCACGGACAGACGTCTCCAGGCAGACTGTCCAAGGGCAGCAGTGCAAAGGGTGGGCAGGAAGGGGACATTCCCAGTGCAACAGTACTGCTCAGCTGGATGATCACAAACCACGTAATAACTACCTTCCAGGGCCATTTCTGCTCTCCCATGGTTTCTAGCCATGGAGAGCAGAAGATGCGGATGCGTCAAGTGTCGCTATAATCTCCGGAGCACTCCAGGCTTTCTCTGGATTAAAGTGGCTTGTGAGCATCCCCTCTCCGGATGCAGTGAGTCTGCCTGATTGCACTGGGGAGCCCTCACTAAACTGGGGCTCTGCCTTCCACAAGCAAGGAAGCACTCCCTAGCACATGAAATAAACACAAAACAAAGCCTTTTTTTTTCTCTTTTGGTAACTGCACTGATTTTTTTTCATGGTACTCCTGCCTCACTATGGAAACACAAAATAAAGAGGTTGATGATGATTTATTACACACAGAGGGTAAAGAAAAAAAGAACGCTGTTGCTGTTTATGCTTCTAGAACTAATACTGTTAAATATTAATACCTCAGTGAATCCAATATATGCTGTTTTGAACAGGCAATCCAAAGCAAAGAGGTGGGGGTCACGTAAGGGGGTGCTGCCTAGCACGGGCCTTTACTCTAAAGTGCTGGAGACTGGAAAGCAGGGACATAAGCGGGGAGGGAGCAGGAATAATACCCTCCAAATTGCAAGCAACCAGTCATGACCGAGAGCAAGTGCTATTGCCAGCCATGGTACTGCAGCACCAGCCCAGTATGGCTCCAAAAAGCCAGATTTGTCCTCAGGCAATTTTTCAACCCCCTGGGTGCTTCAGCAACACCCTTGCATGGGGCTTCCCTGCCACTCCAGGACGAGCTACACTGATGAACAGGTCTGGGGCGACACTTTAGGCTGGAAGGCCTCCTAAGCCGTTGAGGAGCGCTGCTTTCTCAGGCAGATACCGGTCAGCACGGACTAGTCTGGCTCCAGCAAAACCCCAGCTCACGGGTGGAACCTGACCCGCTATCCCTAGGGTGAGGCAGCCAGCGATTCGAGCAGTTCACGCAAACAGTCCAGGTCCACAAACCATCTTCCTTCCTCTTGAGGGCTGCAGCTTTGAACTGTCCTAATACAGGGGAGCCAGGCTGGGCTCTCCCGCATGGAGAGCATTGCCTGCACTCTTGTTCCTCCTCCATTTTGAGCTTCTTTTCCGCCCCCCCTGCCAAGAACTATGAAACCTAAAAGCATTCAGTTGTGATTCACATTTAGCAAAGTGACTTTGCACATCCCTACTGACGTGAGGAAACAAGGGAAGAAAAGTAAGGCACTTACCAAGGACAAAACTAAGGAAAAAAAAAAAAAAGAAAAAAAGAAAAGAAAGAGGGGCAGGGGAAATTAAGACATTTTGGAAATGAAGACAATCACACAAACATTTCTTAACAAAGCGCGTTCTGCTGAGGATCTCCAGAACTAATTTGTTGGGAGAGGTCTTGAAAGAAGCCTTCTTAAATTTCAGCTAAGCTAAACCAAATCCAAAAGCCTTTTTAGCTGCACCATCACTAAATGGAGGCTTATGCCACTGTAATTTGGGCTTGAATTGCAGACATGAATGTCAATAGAGTCGAGAGGTTTGGATACAAGTGGGGTGGAAAATTTACCCCGAGGAATAGATTTTACCCCTTGCAAAATCTGTAAAGAAGGGATTAGACAAAAAAAATGAAGCCACATTGCCAAAAGGGGGATATTTATAAACCCCATAGGTGACTCCTCTGTAATTTTATTCTTCTTCTAATTTATTTTTTAATCTCTTTCACTCCCCTCTCCAAACAGTAGCCATGAAATAACACACCAGAGGAAGGCACAGTGGGGCCCAATTCTCATCATCTGGAACAGTCTAAACTCAATCTGACCTGACAAGATGCACGAACAAGGCTCTGGGTCAAGTCCTGGCTCTGTGTGAAGCAATTCCTTGTAACACACGGCATTCAGGTTTCCTAAGTTTTTTGTTAGTTTTCTCCTCCAAACAGGAGATGTGGAGCATCAGCTAAACTCCTCTCCCCCTTTGCATGGCGTGGCACAAATAAGGAAAAAGAGGTTGTTTCTGAACAACACTCAAAAGCAGTAGTGCCATTACCTGGACTCCTGGGTTGCCCCTGAGGGCTTTCTGAATTCTGCACTTTGTGCCACCGATCACTTTGGCCCAAATACACAAATCGAATTAGAATCTCCGCAGACTGGTAAGAAGCAATCAGAATTTCCAGGCACACTGCTGGGATTAAACCGGGTTCAACCCCTGCGCATGTTAAAAAAGTCTTGGGAGATACTTTTCTGCATTTTAAATGCCTCTGAAAACCCTCATAATCTCTTCCTCAGTTCACCTATTTTAAGTACAGCAATAAGCATCATCCCTTGCCTCAGAAGAGCTCTGTGACATTTCCTCAAATATATTACTTAACTCATACGAGAGGGCCAAGTGGCAGAAAATTCTTTACATAACTAGCAATGGGGAGAAGAATTCAGGCCAGGCTAACCATGGTGCTATTTCACAAGAACAAGGCTTAGAATGACCATATGAAACATCTTAGGCAACAGTTTCTATTCAGCCACTGTTCCAAAATGAGAAGCCTCCACTGAATTTTCCCCCAAATCCTTCTCCTCGGAAGCTTACGCAATGCTCCAAGGAGGAGTCTTTCCACACGATTCATATTCAAAGCTTTTGCTGTTGGCTGGCTGAGTCACTTTTACAAATGTTTTCCACGCTGGTTTATTTTGACGGATGTTACCTGAGCTTCAAATTCCAAGGAGAATAACACCAGGAGGGCTTTGCTGAGCCTGGATGCAGGTTTGATGCCTGACTGATCAAAGCAGGTTCTCTCTATCCTGTTCAGCATGTGACTCAGCAGAGCTACAGAGCTACACTGGCAAATTAGTCCAATGCTTTCCATGAAGAAGGAAAATGCACTGGAACAAAGCGAAACATCCATCACCAAACCAAGACCTGCAAGGGTGGGACAAACCCAGGGAAGAGTTAGGTAAATTCCTCTGCAGAAACCACCTGAAGTCCAAGGGAGTTTCTCCCAGGCCAGCTGGCTGCTTTATCCTTGCACCAGGTTGCAGCAGCACCATGCAACACATCAGCAAAGCACCTCTTCCTGCACTCACAAATGAGCAAGGGCTTAGAAGCACCAAACTCATGCCCTTCAGTTCAGCTGACTCATGATTCTGTACTGTGGTCAATACAGAATATGAATAAAGTGCCTAAAATCAGCGCGTCCCCTCCCATCCATTTGCCATTGCAGCATAGTGAGGGGACCATGTGTGTCCCCACACTAATCCCTGTGACCTGACAGCCAGAGATGCAGGAGCTGCATGGTGAGGGGCCACCAAAGGGCCACGGTGACCGGGACCTCACCTATTCAGCTCTGAAATTTGGCCATTCTCAAGCAAAGCATATGATCCAAGACAGAGAAAACGAGCTCCCCCTTTCTATCAAGCGCCTGAAACACAGACAGCCAGGCTAACAATAGAGGTCTAGATAATTTTCTGTAAAAGTCTAGGCTCCAGAAGTCATAGGATTATTTGAGATTTCCACAGGATTCATTGAAAAATATGATTTTATGCTTCATAGTTGGAATGAAAGGCTTAATAGTGCAACTGTCTGCAGACTCAAAAAGAGGAAAAAAACAATTATTTAAAAGACTCACAAATACACCTATTCCTCTTGCATTCCAGCTTCAGTGGCACGTTCCTTTGCATTTTGAGCTTCTCTTGGGTACACCTTCCATGGGGAAACAGAAGAGAGAATTAAAAAAAAAAAAAAAAGAGGAAAACGTAATTACAAAAGTGCAAAATACTGAGGTGTGGACTAGGAGAAAATGTGGTGCCAGAAATTAACTCATTTACAAGACCTGCTGGGGCTGCAGGGTCCCTTTAACTGCACACACTCAGCACAAAAATGAGTCCACGTTGTATGCAATGGAAGTGCCGATAAACGTCATCACTGTGCAATGGCTTTAAATTGATTTGTGGGGGGTAGGGAGATTTTGTTTCACCTTCCTTAGTGCGAAAGCCAGACAGAGCTTTAAGCTTTATTGACTCTAGTATCATAATCACAGTTTCTGGTCTTTCAACCTGTTCCAGAATTGCAGCGAGGTTTTCTTCTCTATATGACTAGACACTGTAGCATGGTCGATTCTGTGCTGAACTGAAATTCATCAGAGCCTGTTTTGTCTCAACAGAGTAATAAAAGTCTAAAATGTTATTATGCATGAAAAGGTTATGGAGCTGGAGAAGGCTTATTTTTCCCCCTTGTTTCAAAAAGGGGAGGAAAGGGGAAATATCTGACCTGAGAATAAGACTGCCTTTTAGAAAATCGTCTTTTATCTGTAGATTCTGTGAAATGAGTAGGGGAAGCATAAGCACCAAATGGGTCTCAGAGAAAGCGTCCAAAGGATTAGCTGAGAACTTCACCAAGGTTTGAGGCTGCTCAGTGCAGGGGACTCAGTTGCAATGCATCTCTGCTCATAAAGAAGTTAAACATTTAAAGTCAGATACAGTCTGCACATTTGCCTCTTTTCTTGTCCTTCTTCAAACAGGAAACATTAGCAAGTACTCCAGGGCACAACTCAGCAAACCACACTCTTCCTGGCTCTGATCCTGCAGAGAATTATGCACTCACTACACCCCTGTGTCCCAAATGAAGCATTTGCACAAGCTCTTCAAAGGATCAAAGGCTCAGCAAGACTCACCTTGCCTAACATGAATCTCAGTCATAAAAATACATGGACATGGCCAAGGTATGGCTGAGGCTGGGAGAGAACAGTGGTAACAAGTCAAGGCATCTTGCTCTTTAGAGGCTCTTCTTTCCCAGGCTATATATTGCCTGATGAATACTTCAAATTCGGACCCAGCATTTTGTGTTGTTTGAGGAGGGCACCCCCTGGGCAGCTTTTCTTTCGCTTGCTTATTAGAGGCAAATGCAATTGGGTTATATACACAGGGTGCAAAAGATGCACCCACACATCAAGACATCGGTACCAAGCGTTAGCACAGTGCCTGTCTCATCTGTGGGCTGATCTGTGGGGCAATCACAGGGGACAGAGTTAGCTCTAACGGCAGGCGAAAATGTCCTTAAGCATCCTCAAGCCAACAAACACCTCCAAGAGGTTTCCGGGAGATAAGAATGCAGCTTAAAACACCTATGAAATAAAATCGGCGTTTGTATGCTTGTGTAAATAGTCCAAAATAAAGTGCACGTGTTTTATCCGCCTCAGAATGGGGCTCAAAAAAGTCCCTAGGCTCAGACCCCCTTGAATCTTTATAGAGGGGGGTGCTTCTGAAGCAAGGGCTGTTAAAATGTTACTGCCATTTGTCTAATGCAATTCCATGCTCCACATCCATCTTTGGAGAGCTGACTTTCATTAACACTTCAAAAATAATTTAAGGTTTTCGCGGTGAAGGTTAGAAACTTTTCACAGCTCAGAGCTAATAGCTCTGCTGTTTACATGCTATAATGTCTTGATAACCTTTTCAAACACACTGTGGTCGGCAGCTGGGACCTGTCCCTGCTATTTTTGTTCCCAGAATGTAACAGCAGAAATGTGATGACTTTGTGCCCCTGAAATGGTCACATTTCTTCTCTTTAGGCTTCTCTTCCATTACAGCACTAACAGAAAGGGCCTCACCTTTTCAAGAGGCTCCTGATGTATTGAAATACAGCCCTGGCTGTCCTTTCCCTCGAGGAATGAAACAAGCAGATCGTCTCCCTAGAAACTGGGTTCCAGGGGGCATGGGAGGAAAGGCAGGCAGTCTGCCTTTCCTATCTAGGGGCACTTCGGAGAAGACAGGGACCTTCGTGAACCTTTATGCCTTGCAGAAGAGGTGTAGTATTCTTGCTCTCAGGTGCTGGACGGGCAAAGTCTGTCCCACAGCATTTGTTCCAACACTGCAGCAAAACTTACTGCAGCTCTCTTACTTTGTTTTACTTGAGTTGTGTGCAAATTACAGATCCTTGCTGGAAATACGGCAGCAGAATGAACAGTAGCTGAATGCTCTTACATGCAGAGGCTAGAAAACCGAGTTGCTCTCAAAAAGCAGAAATCTCCAGTCCCCTGCCCACGCAACAACTGGAATGGGGAGGCAAAAAAGAAGGATCTTATAATATATGCGTGCACCTCTCAAAGTGTCATACAGGTCTAATTTCTGTCCCTAAAAATTACAAGGCCCAACAGTGCTCTCAGAAATCATATGGAAACGTTCAATCCAAGGGAGAGCTCCAAGAAGAGAGAGACCCAAGAGGGGTCTCTCCTAAACCCAGAAGCAATTAAATGCAGCTGCTCTGAACTGTTAGAGAGTAAAGGCCCTGAAGCTGAGAGCATGGGACCCGTCCATACTTATTAAGTTAAAGAATTAAGAGTTTTGGACAAGCTGTAAGGAAAAGAAGACAGGAGCAACTCACTCAAATCTACAATAAACCTGAGGGCATATTCATGATGTTCTCTCTCCTGGGATCTCTGTTAGATACAGCCTTGGAGCAGTCATAAGCACCACAGCACACATTGCAAAGAACAGGGTAGATGAGCCCTAAAAGAAATTGTTTTAATGAATATCTTTCTCCGTTGGGGCTGAAGAGTGAAGGGGAGGGGTCTGTTTTTGACAAACTGTTTGTAGTCTATTGAGCCTGTTCAGAGACCTGCCAGGGTGAGAGGAGGGATTCTGCCTTCTTACCAGTTTAAAGAAGTTTAGGGATGCTGGGGTTGGGAGGGACCAGCAAGCAGGTTGGTTACAGGTGTTATGGTTGTAGCTGCTACCATCGCGGTGAGGGTCTGTCCTTGAGATTAGGATCTGCACACAGCGAGCAGGCTGTAAAGCTTCCCTGCTACCATCCAGACCATCCCGTGACAGAGCCCTGGCACAGGCTGCCCAGAGAGGTTGTGGAGTCTCCTTCTCTGGAGACCTTCAAGACCCGTTGGACGCAGTCCTGAGCCACCTGCTGTAGGTGACCCTGCGTGTGCAGGGGGGTTGGACTAGATGATCTCTAGAGGTCCCTTCCAACCTTAAGCATTCTATGATTCTATGATTCTATGATAAGTGTCTTAGAGACAAGTCCAGGCTTCTGAGCTCCATTCAGGTTAGCAAGTTATACACAATACAATTTACTGCGGCTTACTTAGGCAGCTTAGCCAAATACTCCATGGAAAGCTGCATATTCAACAGAAATTCTGCAAGGTGTTGGTGTAGTGAATGAGAACAACAAAAAGAGTCACTGTTAATTAAGAGACCTAAATGATAGGACCCCCTGAATTAGGTCAGTGAATATGCTCCTTCTTGCTCTAGTTTTAAGCTGTGTAAATGACTCCAAGTAAGGTCATTTTCGGAGTTCCTGCAGTTGCCAATGGGGCCATATAATGGACGTGAAAGAAGCAGCCAAGAAATATCCAGCAATTTAGATCTATTCTAGAACTGGGTCAACATACGGCAAAAGAAAATTAAAGGCAACAAATGCAAAGTAATGTTCATCGCCACACGATCCTTGGAACCCCTGCTAAGCCTAATTTATATAAATGGCTTAGAGAAGCTGACTGTAAACTGGTTAAGTCTGCTGACAACACAGAATTGGAGAAGTGGACATGGAAGGGAAAGGGAAAAGCAAACAAAGAAATTCTACAGAGTCCTAAGCTTTGGTAGGTAATTTGGACTAGATACAACAAATAAACCTTAATGTTGACAAATGCAAAAGCAATACAATTTATTTGCACGGTCTCAGGACAGAATGGGAATTGCCTTGGACTTCAGTAAAGAGAGCCTAAAATGGATACACCAGGAAGGCAGTAGCCTTTTCTGGTCAAGGCCAGGTGGCAAAGGAATGTAATTCATTTTTAAGCTACGGAAGGGAACAACAAAATGGAGCAACAATCAGGTTCCTTAAAGACAATCTATTAATTATATCTTCACAGCAAAGTTTTCACCTGGGAAAAAAAAAAAAAAAAGGATGCATAACTAATACTCTGCAAAGTCTCAGTAAAAGCCAGACCTTGATATAGGTGAATACAATAAACTTTGGATGAGCTAGATGGAAAGAGTTACTTCTGGACTTCTAGTAAGAACTATTTTTTAAGTGCCTTAGAAATTGCAGTCCTGTGTTGCAGTGACAGTCCCAGAGTACAAAATATGACAGCCTCCAGAAAGAAAGGCAAGCCTTTGAGAGGAGGGATTTTTTTGGAAGCTTGACCATTGTGTCTATATTAATTCCTCCCACCCAAATGTGTGCAAGCAGGGCTTCTTCCACACAATCAGATCTTGAAAGACATTTGCAGACAAGGAAGTATGGGGACAATCTTGCAGAACTATCACACACCTATATTTTTCCACTTAAGGTGCAGGTTCTAACACCATTCACTCCAACATACCCAGAGGATCTCTCTGAAGCAAAAGGCAGACTTGAGATACCAAGCCTAAAATAATAAATAAAAATAGAATGAATTTGTTAAAAAACAACAACAAATAATAATTTTTAAAACAAAACTTCCAGGTTTGCTGTCCATCTCTATAAGAAATAAGAGAGGGCAACCCTTGGGGATACTATTATTCAATTCAGGCATTAAATCCAGACTGCACAGTGCTTTGACAAATAGCCTATATAAGGTGTGAGAAGCAACTGACCTAGATACAACAAAGTGATACACATTGTAAGAGTGAAATGGGCAGCAGGAAGACCTATAGGACTGATATTGGCTTTAAAAGAAGAGCAGATGAGGACAAGTTCAAAAAGTAACCTGAAAGAGATGGAATGAAAAAAATACAACACAGATGACATCATAAATTCTGTAGTCAAGGAGACTAAAACTTTTCTTTTTTCCCTCGGTTCAACACAAGCAATCATAAAATGGACCAAAAAAAAAAAAAAAAAAAAAAAAAAAAAAAAAGAGGAATTCAAAGCTACTCTCATCTTCTTTCCTGAGCTTACACAACTTTAGAACAGTAAAAGCAGATTTAATCCATATGGATTGGGGATCTAATCTTCACAAAGGTTTGACCTTTCAGTGTTCCATTCATGGCAATTTCGTTCCTTCAACGGATGTTACATTGCACCAAAAATATAGAGAAAACAATCTACACAGAAAGAACTTAACTGTCCTTTTTGGAGCTGTCTTTCAATCATAGACCAAATGTTAGGATAATCCATTAGCTACTTGCAGTTAAAAGCTTCCAGTTCTGTCAAGGTGTTGTGACTGTGCAGCTGAACTCTGTTCTGAGCCTTTTTTATGAACTACATCTCCTTGTCATAACAATCAAGGTGTTATGTTCCTCACTCTAGGATAAATAACTCCGGAACAAAGAACCTATGGAATGGTACCGATCTCCGCCTTCCATCCTCAGAGATTTCTACCTCTGAAAGGCCAAAGTTTATAAAGCATGGAGGATTTGCACATAAGCACATCTCAGCCTACTAGGGATTCAAAAACATTCCTCATCACAAAGCAACAAGCAGGTCTACACCTCAAAAAAGAAAAAAGGATGAATGAGAGGCATTATGCTTTGCCATAAGTCATGTATTCTAACATACTAATGTATTTCACTCTTCCTAGGAAAATGCACATAAGCTAACCGCATCCCATTTTCCACACACTACTCTGTCTGAAGCGGATCCCAGTTATGTCCAAATGTTAATTCAGCCACTTTTTGTTCCACTTTCAAATCACCATTTTTTTTTCCTTACTCAGTGGCACACATTTGGTGACAAAGGGGTACACGCTTTTCCACTGCAGGGCACAGAACACCTGTGTGGGGGGAAGACCCCACAGAAAGCCACAGTCAGAGACTGCATGTGGTCACCTCATCCCGGGATGTGACGTGTCTGACCAGCCCCATCCATGCCCCAGTATTCTGCACCAGGAAAAGGGGGGCAGAGCTGCTTTGTCACTGCAGTACAGGAGGAAAAGCAGCAGTTCTGCTCTCCAGAATACTGGGGATTTAGCTTTCTTGAGAAAGCCTGCTATACAAGGTCAAGATTCGGCTGGTCAATAAAAATGTTTTTTTCTTCTATTGATTTTAAATTAATTACTAGCCCCTCTCTTATAAATATCAACTGAGAAAAATTTGTTGTTTCATTATTTCCTTTTAAGCTATTGTATTCTCTCATATTTCTGCATTCTTTTTAGAGTCCTAATCTTTAAGTCACTGCTATAACCAATATGTAGAAAATTCAATTGGGAATGACAAATAGAGTAGTGGCTATTAAACACAGTGGCCTGATGCAGCCGCTGAAACAGGAAGTCCTTGATGTCCTGATTGCAAAAAATTGGGTGAATACTTCAGAATTTCCTCTGCCTTATGTCTCCCAGTTTGCTTCAGTTTTAGTACTATTCAGTAAAACTTTATTGCCACTAAAAGCTTTATCAAAGTGCAAAGCATTGCCTGAGGTCAAACCAGTCAAGTCTTGAGCCTCATATGAACTATTTTGATGCAAAGAAAATCTGTCTTTAACAATTCCAGCTTCTCCTACTAAACTGGTCTGTCTCTAAAGAACAGTGATTTTAAAATATAATTAACCTTGATGTACTTTGATCTGTGCTACAAATAGCACCAGGAAGAAAGACTTTTACCTGATTCTTTTAAAACTGTTAAATCATGACTCTTTTCATTATTTTGTTGTGTATTTCATCCTAGTGGGATATTAAAGCAAGTCTGGGAAGTTTGGCTGCTTGAATTTTCTATGGCTCACCAGTTGTGGCTGCATTCTCTGCAATGGGAAGAAATGTTTGTTTCCCATTCCTATACCTTCCCTTCATCTTTTCCTAGGATAGAAAGCTTCTTTTCCCTAATACAAATCAATATAAATACAATTATATACTTCTTCATATCACAGCTAGTCATCTTAAAGCCATTTTGGGGTGGTCTAGGCATACAGGTCCCAGTTTTATTCAGTTCCACTTCTTTTCAGTAAAAAATCCACTGGCAGCAGCAGCTTTGCCAAAGCGCATGGAGTTGCACGAGGCCAGCGGAACTGCTCACTGCAAAATATCAAGGATGCCTGACAGCATTCAAAAGAGAGCGGACGGCAGATGTGGATCTCAGAAACATAATTCAGCCTGAGGACATGGGAAAGGACAAGGAGAGATGAAGAGAAGGGAGACCCAGCAGGTTTAGGAGAAGACAGGGGAGATACAATTAAAAGATTTAATGCATTTATCACCACCTCAATTTAGATGGAGAGACAAGAAGACAGCAGCTCCACGTGAGTCAGAAAGGAATCGAGCCATGTGGAGGAAGGAGGTGAGCGGAAAGTTGTCCCAACAACCATCAGAAACGTCCAATGTTCCTCTTGGCCACCTTGCTGAAAGTATCCTTTTTGTTTGTTTGTTTGTCCAACTGCAGGCATCACCAGCTCTTATGCCCCACACAATTAAAACCATGCCATTTAAAGGAAGGACTTTGGCAGGTGGGAAAGAGCAGAAGAAAAGCACAACAAAATGCTATTCCCTGCAGGCCTCCCAGACAGGAGGCAGGAAGAATTCTACCAGGAAAAAGTGGGATGGGACAGAGGAGACACTGACTGTAGAAAAGACCGAAAAGGCTCAAGGTGCCTGCCTTGCTCATCTAACCTGCCCGTCTCTCAGACAGAAGAGCAAAGTGCTTTCTGTGTTGGCTTCCTGGTGGGCAGCAATGACGGAAAGCAGACAAAGTGATATTTCTCTCTCTCTCTGTCTTGAGCAGGTGCCAGCAGAAAGCCTTGGCAGCTGCCGAGTGTTGTGCTCTGGGAATTTCTGCAGCACAGAGTGTTGGTCTCACTGCCGCACTTGGATGACACCAGACCCGGTGGTGACAATGAGACTTACAAGGAGAAGTGAAGGTGTAAAAACAAGACGAAATCCAAGCTGTGTTCTTTTGAAGGGAAGAAAGCATTCACTGACGTCAGGAACTGCAGCCAGCTCTGTTTCAGGTGAATGTTGTGCCCAAAATGGATTTGAGAGACTGCAGATTCACCCGGAAGATTGATTTCATGCCCAGAGAGTCAGAATATTAACTCTGTACAGCTCAACTCCAAAACTGCTCCACTTTCTTCCCTCTGTTCTATTCTTCAGAGCCAGTGTCTGCCCGCCGCTGCGTCCTGCGGCACAGGGCAAGCACACGGTGCCTCGGTCCCAGCGCACAAGAAGCACTAGAAAAGCAATTAGCAGTGTAAGTGCAGTAGGAGACAGTGAAGTATTAGTGATGCAGTGAGGGCAGGGACGTGTCTGACAGCTGGATGACAAGGGACAGTTCTGCAGTCACCAGGACCTGCAGCCGACTGACCAAAACGAGAATTGCATTCCTAAAGGCATAAGAGCACCAAGGGGAAAGAAGGTTTGCATTCTACAGAACGAAAGTGAAGCTAATTAAACACTGTGCCAACTGCTGTTTCTCCTCCATGTTTTTGCTCCAAAGGTTACAGAGGTGTCTGTGGGATAAATCCATTCTTGATGTCACTTGGAAGATTCTGATAGAAACTCAGGAGAGCCCCTGCCATAGGGAATTAGGCATGTTACTTGAAGAAATTTGCACGTACGGCACCAAGCTTCCTCCATGGATAGCCAGTTCTTCATGAACCGGTCGGTAAATCGAGCAGGCCTCCAACTGGGGCGATGCCGAGCACGGTGCTCTGTCCACGGTGTCTGCGCTCTGCTCCTACTCTACACGGCACCCGGCACGTCCATCAGAGGGAACCTGCAAAATACATCCTGATGGCCCTGGTTCTGTTACCTGCCCTTATCCAGTTCTTCCACTTAGCCTTCCTCCCTTCACCTCAGCTCACACTTTCCACCATCAAGGCTGAAGGAAGAGGCACTGGCTTGCCGTGTGCTGCGGGAGAGGTGAACGCAGACAGGGAAGAGTCCCAGACAGGGAGCTCCTGGAGAGGGGAAGCTCCTGCTCCTGGAGAGGGGAAGCCTTTGTTGCTTCCTTCTTCAGATGCCCTGAACACCCTGCAAAGTCGATGCAGCTGAGCAGCGCAGCAGCCAAGGGGCGAGGAGGAGCGGCGGCGCTTGCACGAGCGCCGCAGCCACGCAGCGCACAGACAGACAGGCTCTCACCAGGAGCTGCTCTCCGGTGGCTCCGTTTGCCCTGCGGCGGTTTCTGAAGCGCGGAGGTGTTTGCAAACTCCCTCCTGCCGTCCCCAAGCCACAGCTCAGCTCTTCCGGAGAGACGGGGCGCTGATTAGATCTTTGCTCCGCTGTCCTCCAACGCTTTCCCTCCTCAGTTCATTTTCTGTTGATGCGCCCAGTGTGGTTTTCTGGCTCCTGACAGGGTTAATTGGCAGACCCAGTAGGGGAAATAAAATGTTTCAGCTCTGTGGTTGCCTTTTTTTTTTCTGTGTGTGTGTCCTTGTTTGCTCACCAGGCTGCGGGGAAGTGTTAGCTCCTGAAGGGTTAAAGAGCTGGCACAGCAGGTCACCAACTGCTCTAGATCTCCGCAATTTATCCCTGGCCCCTGCTGAGGCCCTACATGCTTCTCGGGTGCATGTTGAGGCCACTGCAGGACCAACATCATCCCCTGCTCCGAGCCTCCCTGGGGCCAAGGGCCTGCAGCCATAGCCTGGGGCTCGGGACACGGCCGGAGGGCAGGCGGGAGCTGTCACACACAGTCACTGCCACTAAGGGACATTTGGGATGCAGCAGCAGCAAAGGCGATTCCCCAGCGTCTCTTCTGCTCTCCCTGCAGGGCTGGGTCTCCACCGAGGCAGGAGCCCCTTGCCAGCTTCTGGTCTGAAATTGCTCTCTTTCCTCCTCCATTTCAATCTACGTTTCCAATGAAGATTTATTACTCTGAGTGATTACACTGCCAGGCAAATGAGAAGGGAATAGGAATATCCTTTCCTCTTGCATTCTGGCCACTGGCCTGCAAGGCTGTCAGCGAAAGGAGCTGAGATGATTTTAGTCCCTTTTCCTGCACATATTAATTATTTGTACTCTGACAGCATGCGGAAAAAAACCACCAAGAACCAGAACCCCAGGGCATGAAGTTGGGTTCATTATTCACCAGTTTTAAACCTGGAAAAGCTGGGTGGGCATTTATGTTTATTTAAGATGCCAAGGCAAAAGACGCCCCGCAGCACTGCAGGCCATCTCCTCCCTAGGGATCTTGCAGTCAGACCAGGTATAAGAGGTGAGTGAGAACAGGCAAAGGCGGGCTGTGAGCAAACAGAAATGCTGAAGCAGAAGAGAGTAGTAGCTTTCATCCCACACTCAGAAAATAGGAATTTTACACAAAATGACAATCACCAAGGAGATGAAGCATGCAGAGATGCACAAAGAGATTTTCCTAAGACCTATGAAACCAAGATTTATTTTTGCAGGTTGATTTATGCTGGGTATTTTTGCTTCTGTTTTTAATTTTCACTTCCCCGTAATAAGACTATTCTCCTGCCACGTGAGAACGCAGCTGCAGCAATAGCACGATGCTATGCCTAGATGACAGGGATGCAAACCCACACTGAAATAAAAAGGGAACTCAACTAGTTCAATTCTGGTTCCCACCTGATAGAAACAAAAGTGACAAACAGATTGCACCAAAAAAAAACAACCAAACAAAAACTCTCACGCTGGATTTCTGACACTACTGGCTAGATCATTAAAATGGTAATCAGCAAAAAGGGCAATTCCAATCAATTAACTTCATTTCCTAAAGAGAACCCACAGGAGGGAGAGTGGAGGAGTCAGGAGATCTCGTTGTGCAGATTTCGGCAAATCACTTTGCTCTGTGGACCTGTCTCCTTCTCTTTTATCTCAGGACTGTGTCCTGGCCCTGTGTCACTGTCTAGACGATGCCGTTCCTCCTGTCCTGTGTCTTCATCCAAGAAAAGGCTGGGAGAGGAAAGGACAGGCAGATCAAGGCACTGAGTCTGTGAGCTCCTCACAGAACCACAAACAGAATTCAGATCAGCGAGTCTTCGCATCCCTTGTTGTCAGTACTTAGCCATGAAACCCTCTGGCAAAATGTAGCTTTTTTTTCTCCTCCTTATGTTGGTCCAACAGAGAACGACAACCTGCTATTCCGTTAGCCCAAGCAGCCGCAGCCTGCGCAGCGAGACCGAGGGCTCGGCCCCGCTGATGTACTGTGCACGCCAGCACAACGCTTCTATCAGTTTGCTTCCGCAAAATCCCAGAAATTGAACATAAACGCAACGTCAAAGCTAATGTTATGATCGCAAGGCTGAGAGCCTGCTAATGGGGAAAGGTGGGAAGCCGCCTGAGGCCAGGCGAGGAGACAGCGCCCAAGCCCACAGCCGAGCACAGGTACCCTGACAGCCGGAGCCACCCCGCAACGGCGAGATCGAGCACAGAGGCCCAGACTGCCCTCATCAAAACAGGACTGAAGCTGCTAACAGGACTGAAGCATCCTAACAGAGCCGCTGCAAACACAGTTCACCAGGAAAACCATAACATTTCTCAGAGACTATCTATGTTAGCAAGGTTTAAGGTTTGTCAAGCTCACCTAGGACTCCCCATTGGGTTGTAGTCTGAACCAGTGCGACAGAGTTTCCAAAGCTTCCCACGCTGCAGAACACACTTTGGAAATAAATAAATAAATAATATTTAAAAAAAAAAACTTTATTTTTAAATTTTTTTTAATTATTATTTTTTCAATGTTTTGAATTTATAATATATAAATATTATAAATAAATAAATAAATAGCACAGAAATCCTGTCGGTTTAGGTTCTTCTCTTTCTCTCCGTACTACCTTGGCGCTGTGCATGTCACCCTGGAATACTGGATTACTTATCATCACTGAGTGCCTAGATTGGCCCTGTTAGAGAAAAATCAAAGGAAGCAGCAGGGGCTGAGGTTTGATGAGAAGGAAACAAATTCCTCCCTCCGAGAAGAATACATACTGCTCTTCAGCTACCCCATACACACCCACACATGCACACAGACATTTCCAAGCTGCTCCTTTTCCCCCTGCCAGCAGGCTGCTTTCAGCCTGGTGAGTGCCCATCTCTTCCCCTTTTTCTCTGTTCCTTTTCAGTGCATCGTTTCTATGGATTTTTGTGTCAGCTACCTCAAGGATATTCGCTGGAATGGACACATTTATGGGATGACTAACGTTCTAAAAGCAGGTGGTGCTATTATAGTCATACAAAAGCCACCTATTTTTGCTGCCTTACAATGTTATCCTGTTAGTCTATGCTTTGCTTTGCCTTGTTATCATACCAACTTCCCAGCACCGTTACTCCGGGATGCTCCAGTTCTCAGGCTGACTGACATTCGTGTTTCTCGCAGTGGGGGCTTGGAGCTCCCCTACATGCAAAGGGTCAGGCTATTTTTTTATCTGTCATAATTCATTTCATTTATGAATTCTGAGAACATACTTTAAAAAAATCTGGTATATATGAATATCTAATGCACACACATTTCTACTCGGAGCAGCAGCGTTAAAATGAAATATTAGAGAAAAGCCATGTTTACTGTTATCCTTCTACCACATTCATGCTAAGCACTTTGAAAGTCATAAGGCAAATTTTGAGTATTATCTATTATTTTCAGTGATGTCTGTTCACATTAAATACTTGAATATTCAACCTGTATTGGCTTGGCAACTCTTTGTTTGTCTCATCTCAATTCTTGTCACACACCCTCTCCCAATACTGCGATTTTTAGTGTGGTAACACTCAGAGGTTCTCACCATGAGCAGGATTTCTACGTGTTAGGTGCTGTACTTAGCTTCTGCCATGGACCGCCTTTGTGTAGATATCATCAAAACATGCAGGATTGGTAAGGAATGCAAGATCAAACACAAGCATGAGATTTAAACAAAACCATATGATTAGAAGCCACATTTCCTGGACTTCAGTCTAGAGACGAAGAGGCAATGTAAGCAAACGGCAGTTTCAAAGTGCACGTAACAGAGCAGGGACCACTGCAGGAAGATCCTCGGGCAGAGCAGAGCCACCGGAATGTCCTTTTCACCTTGAAAGCAGAAGCTGGATTTTCACTCCCAGGCTGGCGCTTTGCAAAATCTGGCAATCCCGGCTTCAGCTTTTTCTTTTTTTTTTTTTACCTCTCCTAAACCCGGTGGAGGGCAGTACAAGGTGTATGTGTGCTTCCTAAACTGGCTTATGCCAATCCAGCTGGTATGTGAAGGATTTGCATGCAGAGAGCCTGCAATAAGTACGGAATTATTAATACAGTGTTGTACTCAATAGCTCAGACACTGCTTGTTACCAGGGGAAAAAACACAACCCTTCTGCTATAAATGATCTAAATGAGAATCAGGCTCAGCCTCGTCTCATAGCATAAATGCTCTAACCTGCTGTTCCCTACTTTGTAACACAAATTCAGCTATAATCAATTACGGCTTCAAATGCTCCTTAAATATAGAGAAAAATCCAAAGCACATGCAAAGGCCTCCAATGGTAACTGATGCGATAAAGCAGCGCAGGAAACTCCTTTTTCTTATTAAAGGCTGATTTGAAATCCCTCTGCAGACAGATGCAGTTGCTGTGCTGTGTACTGCTAACCTTGAAATCACATTAACAAGTGTATCGAAACTTTCCCTTCTCAGTAAGCACTTAGAGTGGGAACTTCTCTGTCAGTGGCTGCACGTCCTCCACTGCCCACATTTCATCACCAAACATCCCATTCTAATCAATACAGGTCACATCTAGATCCCATTGGCATCCACAGCGAAAACTATTGACACCAACAGGTCAGGGTTAGCCAAGGGATGATTACAAAGAGAGCAGAAAACATTAAGCAGACAAAGAATGCCAAATTCTCAGCTAGTGTAAATCCAGACAGCAGCAGATTTACACCAGATAGGGGAGGCAGGGAATAATAATAATAAAAATTTTCTTATTTCCTTTTATGATTTCAGATGCAAACAAGATCATGTCACAGCCCTGTCCTACAGGAAAGCGCTGACCTCTTCATTCTGGTACAGGAGGGAGGCTCCCTTCTTCCCTGATCACGACCGCCTGCCCAGGCAACGCAGGACACAGAGAGGAAGGAAGAAAAGGCAGAAGGGGAAGGAAGGAAAAACCTGCTTCGTTCCTGATTTCAGCAAGCTTAAGAAAAACACCCACTTCTCTTCGTTTGACTGCCATTGAGGAATGAAAGCTTTTGTGCCAGAAGAGGGCACTTGAACTACAGGCAAGTGTGAGCTGTGCTGCTGCTGCTGACCCAGGCGGGGAGGGGAAAATCGCTTCCCTCTACCCAGCCTTATACTGGAAAATAACTACAGGGAGGTGGAAAGAGGCACCAAGGCACTGGGTATCCAGGTCTCCTCCGGAGGACTGCCACAGCATGCTCATCCTTGGTGGTTTTGCTACCGCAGCCTCACTCCGGGTCCCCCTAGTCAGCAAAGCCCCAGAGCTTGTGCTCCTGGATCACACAGGCTGTGTTGGGATGGACCTATCTTGAAAGGGAAATTAATTGCCCCACATGCAGTGCAACTCCTGGTTCCTATCCTTGGCTTCTCCAGTGTGCAATACAGATTGTGTGCCAGATTTAAGAGTAGCCCCCTCCAGTATTTCTTTATGGATGTGCAACACCATTTAAACCCACGCTCCATCCTCTACCTCCCAGCAGAGGTATTTACAAAATCATATTCCTTGGTCAGCTGCCTATTTTCATAAAACCTGTCCAGATGTAATACCTCTGAGAACTCTTGTTAGTCTCCCTCAAATTTGGCTGGAACTAAAAAAATGGCCTCTTGAGTTTTAGGGCAAACGTGTATAAAAAAAACATATGCCTGCTGCCTAGCAAAAGGGGCCTAACGATAGCCGTCGTCTTTTTTTTTTTTTTTTTCCAATTATATCAGCTAGTGCAAGAAAAGATTGCTTTCCTTACAAACCTGACCTGCCCAAGCACAGACACTGGTTGCATCCCTCCAGGCACAGCATGATCAGCCATGTCTCACCTCCTTAGAAAAATCTTGCTAACAAAACAAATTCCACAGGTTATGCAGAAACCTGAATTCTCTGAAGACAGACCAAAAAAGATGGAGAAGGACAAACCAAGTGATATAGCAGATATCAGAAGTTAGGTCTAGCTTTAAGAATTTTGTTTTTTTTTATATGACGTTCCTTATGCTGAGACTCCACAGGAGCAAGCTATTTTCTCATTTGAGATAGGTTAACACAGAATAATAGCCGAAGAATCCCAGTCAGGCCGTAAACTCCCACAACATCTAACTGCACCATCTAACTCTCAGTAGCTCTCCCAGAGCAGTTAGCCCTCTGTTAGCATCTCCAGAGTTTCCAGACACATAAATAAACCAAGCACGGATAAATCGGGTCTGAAGGTCTGTTCCTCAGATGGATCTGGCAGCTGCCTCAGTTTATTGGCAGTTCATTTATCATCTCAAGAAAAATATTGATGGTTCTGGATACACAGGCCCTTTCTGTGTCCTGGTTGAAGGAAAGCTGTCCTTCCCAGGCTGGCTTTGGAAAGAAAGTCAATGCAACAATTTCTACTTGGCAGGCACAAGGGATGAGATGCAAAGAGGAATCATTAAGTGAAGAAGAGACAATAGGATGACAACCCTAGTGTCCAGGAAGGGCCCAACCTCAAATCCTCTGTGAAGCTAAGACTTAAACAAGTTATAAATGAGGATGTGAGCCTGCTAACAGGCACAGCTTACTGCTACGCAGCTATCCCGTGGGGACACAGGGGCTATGAGCTGCATTCTGCAGGAAGATTCATCCGCTTCTGGATCTTGAAGGAATCCACAGAAATTCCAAGATAAAACAGACATAACAGCACCAGAATACTGCAGACTCTTTCCCCTTGTGCCTCTGAGCTAATCCCGGCTCCACCACACAGGAGTGTTAGCAGTCTTTTTTGGAAAGTCACAAGTTGCACATCATACTCTCTGGTTATATAGCTACATTTCACAGGAGAACAACAGATTCCACCTGCCTACTTCCAATCCCCAGTTATGTTCCACTTGAACAGTCTGCTTAGGGATGTACAGAAAGGAAGCCCAAGATTTGCCATGTATTGAGATAGAGGGAAGAGATCCCACTATGCACGTGTCCTCCAACCGGGTTCCAGCCAAATGCCTGCATAAAACAGACTGATACAAGCATTTGCCACACACGATGCTTGGTTACCCTGAAGATCCTTGTCTTGCTACACAGGAGGTCTTGAGTAGCAGTACAGGATACTGCTGTAATAAAATTTCAATTCAATTACAAAGCAATTTTCAAAAGCTCTGTATTCCTCCAGAAGGAGTTGGTTTCTAGACTTTCTTAGGTGGACCACCAAAACTCAGGCCTATGACCAAACTCAGTTACTCTAGCTCATAAATTCTGTGCACTGGAAAGGCTGAACACAATCAGCTTATTAAGCATATGATGAGTGAATACTGATGACAGCGTGTATCCACGAACTGAAAACCTTCCCTCATCAACCCAATTTCCATATTTTGGTGCACAGAGAATAACAAGGTAGGCTAAACAACTCTAAACTTGGGAAAAAAAAAGACGATGATAGTAGTAGCATGGGGAGAGGAGATACAGTCCACTGCTTTGACCGGTTAGGAAGCATATTAGACCAATTAGGAAGCATATAATGAAGCTTGTGGATGGTAGGCTTTAAACAAACAAGGAAAGGCTAAGCTGTGCAACTTCCTGGCTCAGGATGCTGTGGATGCTAAAAATATATACAGGTTCATTGGAGACAGAGTGACTATTTCTGACTCTGGGACTCCCACACCACTAATTGCCAGAAGCTGGGAGTATTCAAGGAAAGTACCATTATATGCTTGTTTTATTCCCATACTCTCCCTCAGGCATCTGCTTTGGCCTCTGCCAGAGAGAGGACCCTGCAGTGGACTGATTTTTGTATGAGCTGGTTTGACTCTTCTTCTGTTTAGAGATAAGACACGGGACATAGGATAGGACATCCTGCTTTTACAGAAAAACAACGCTGACTTTCCTGAACACTAGCTCAAAAATACAGGTTATTTTCTGTCTCAGACATCTTTAGATTTTACTGATCTGGACAAGGCATTGGCTCTGGGTGACAAGAACTCTTCTGGTTTGGGGTGGGCATGTAGTGGCCCTGCTTGAATGCGCATTCTCACTTCACTTGTGAGCCATACCTGTCATCTCTCCTGCCCCTTTCAACAGTGCTTGGTGGAGAAGACACAACCTGCTTCTCAGGATGCCATGAGATATCCTTCATTAAGATTTGCAGAGACATTGAGGATAAAAGTTTCTAGAAGAAAAGAAAGGAAAATGAGGTCTCCACTCAGTATTGACAGGCCCGGGGGGCTAGGAGATACAGGCTGTTTCACATGACTTTCATGCATACTGTCTTCCTCTGGTTTCTAACAATAGAGTTGCATCTGTCCCTACCAGAGAGATTAATTTTGGTCTCTCTCCTCATTCAGCTAGCTATTTTTCATGAAACTCGTAGGAATGTAATATCTCTGAGACCTTCATCACTGTCAAATTCATTTGCAATTGGTCAAGAAGCTGAGAAAACAGATAGACACACGTACAGCAAGACACTCATTTCTTGGCTGAGTTTCCTAAAAATGGCTCAGATTCCTTCCAGGATTTGGGTATTTGTGACAAAAAAAAAAAAAAAAAAAAAAGGCTTAAGCTTCCACCTTGGACTTCCCTTTAAACACCAAAGATTCCTGCAGAGCCTCTAGGCTATAAAATATGAAGGAGAGAAGGAGCAGTTTAGGTGGGAGAGAGAGCACAGAGTGGTCAAAAAGCAGAGAATGGGTGTACGTAGGCAATGAAACATCACCTACGAAAAGCCAGGTGAGCCCACAAGAAGACATGGACAACACGAATGTGAGAGGTAGGGGATACAGTCTGAAACTGCAAACAAGATGCTGAAGATACACATGCAAGAGGGGCATGCACCCGGGAGAAGATTCAGACAGAAATGTAAAGATACAGAAAAGATGGAAAGGAAAGCAAGCATAGAGACACAAGGCAAGCATGACAGGCTGGCTGAAAAGCAGTCAGAGCCCTACAGAAGAGACAATGCAATTCTGTTTACTGCTTTTTGAAAAACACTTCATTCTGAGCAGCTCTTTCCTCCTCATTCCCACTGACATTTGGGAAAGCTCCAAAGCAGCACAGCACTGGCTAAAGTCCTCACCCAACCTAAATCTTCAACCTACAGATGTTATTCTTGAGTTATATTAACCACTCCCCTCAGACATTTCCAACAAATTGTTAATATATTTTAAGCCCTGCTCTCCATTGCCTTTCAGATTAGCCTTGCCCTTTCCTTTGCACTTAAGTTTAGCAAGTGTTACTAACAGGAATTTAACATTTACCAAAGAATTATTTTAACTACGGGTCTAATAGCATTTCCATGGTGCTCTGAGCACCCAAGAGCCTTGCTATCAGTTCCATATGCTTAGTTTTGTCTAAAGTTGCTTATAAGACAAAGGAAAAATACAAGTTTATAAAAAAGTGAGTTCATAAGAGAAGTGTTCAAGACCTTGAAAGCCAGTTCAGGCAGGAGAACAGTGCCTGGATGGAGCTTTTACACTTGTTTATATTAGCCACAACTCCACAATCACTCATGTATTCAATGTCATCTTACGATCATTCAGCAAAAGCATCGCTTGTACTTGGTCTAAGTGTTTTCTCCTGGGTAAGAAGTACTAAGCAAGGAACATTTATGGAAAAAAATGTAACTGTTTTTAACTAGCAAATTTTACATGTTTTATACCAACAACAAGCACATTTTGAATTACAGAGTTTTGTGCTTGCAGGCCATGGATATAACCAGCCTGCCAGCAACCACAACTCAATCATATCTCGACTGGAACCCACTGATGAGGACTTTGATCATTCCACTGGAGACAACAACACCTCAGTGACAATCTGGACCAATAAGCATGCAGTGTCTCAGCAGAAATCTCAAAGATTGTATGGCTTGTAAAGTCAGCCTTGGAGCTGGCCTTCCTCATCTTGGCTGTCTTAAAACGATCAGTCTTCTCATGTCACCAAAAAAAGCCCTTTCTAGACCAAAGAGTACATTCTTAACCAGCTCAGAATTGAAGACATCTGGCAGGAAGCAGAGATGATATTTGCACGTGTGCCTCTGTTATATGCTTCTAGTGTCAAAAAGGTTCCTGACCCCAAACAAGTTTGTAAATATTGACAGCTCTCAAGTCAACCTGTGTAAATTCCCTAGCTAGACACACAGCTACTGAAGTCTTTCTGCTCTTATTCTTCAAAGGCGGCAAATTCCTGCACTTATATCTAAAACTGACTTGAAATTCTTTCTCAGCTTTTGGGTCTAGATATGCACCTTAGTCACATTCTGGTCCCATAACAAAGATGGAGTAGATTAGTTTCTTCCCTGCATTTTGGTATGCTAGGGAAAGAAAGTAAACAAGAGGGAGTAAACGAAGCCATTTCACCCTTGCGAGGTCCTCCTTCATATTACAAAGGACACCATGACTCCGCAGCAAACCATGATGTCCACCACCTGAAAATCTGACAGGGCATGTGGGCTCAGAGCACTTCTCCTAAGATACTCAATCCTACTCAAGACTAGATCCTCAGCTTTAAAACTCCTGCCTCCTTTGATTTAAAACAAGCCTCAGTGTGACTGCATCTCCCTTCTTCCCCATAGAAAGCCATGCAAATGCTCACCAAACAGGAGGCATGCAAAGCACTTGGGCAGACAAATAAACCAATTACTCAACAACATTCTGAGTGCATCAGTTAACTGCAAGACCATTTCAGTACTCACATGTATGATATTTGATACCTGGCTCCCAATCAAAAGGTAATGGGAAACATATGGTTAAATCCCCAGGAAATACTTTGAAGATCCCTTCCAAGACCAATATTCTATTTCAGCAAAAAAGTAGAATTCTTCCTTAAAAAAGCCTTTATACTAACACTTTGCACTTTTATAGCATCTTTCATCTGAGGCTATCAAAGCACTTTGGCTTGTAGATGCTAAGAAATCCATTACAAAAATTATAGATATTCCTAACTTGACTGTAGCTGCTTGCCTTAATTTCCATTTCTTTACTGATACTCCCAGACGGTGCCTGCATAGATTGATGCAGTCAATGCTACAGGCAACTAGATAAACAAATTTAAATACAAATACACACTCCCTCACTACAAACACCCTCTTGCAGCAAAATAAGTCTTTTTCTACAGCACTGCCCACTGCACAGAGCTCTATCGGGAAAAAGGCGTGTACGCTGCAATAGCACAGACTGCTCTGCACTTTCATTCCACAGCACTTCATTAAACAGACTTTCACTGTTCCTTAATTTTCTTTGAGCAGGTCCCCCTGTATATTTCCGATATGAACAAACACACAGATTCCTTCTGGGTATGAGCCAACAGCTGCAACCCTGAAAAATATCAGCTTCTTATATCATTAACTGAGTTTCCATGGTGCCCTGGGGCAGAGATATTGATGCTTGACAGCATTATCACTATAAAGTAACTTTACAACTCTATAATTTAATTCTATGCTTCCAGTAATATTAAGAGCATTAGAAATTGTGGCTGTAAACCTTGACAGTCTCTCACAGGCTGTGGGATTGAAAGAGAGTTTTGTTTTCTGTCCTTAAGTAGAGCCCAAAACATGGTATTGAGAAAGAACCAACTACAGGAGAGATGATGTGCAAGCGTGCACAGCATTTTTGCAATGGACAGAAAAGCACTGTTTCTAGGAGCTTTGCAGAAGAACTAAACCTCTGGAGTTCTTCTCCTGAGCGTATCCCGAGTGCCTGATTTGTGTTGAAGTCCTCTTGGGAACAAACTCCAACTCACGTTCAAACACAAGCCACACTGCATAGGCTCTGCAGAGCTCCCTCGGGTTTTGTCTGCTGGGTGGGCATGAACATGCAAGGGCCACAATCTGGCTGGCAAGCTTCTTATTTTAAGGATATCACTAGCATAGGTGGGAGGACCAGGTCAGATCTTGTCAAAACAGAAATGTAAAAAAGCCTCAAATAACCAAGTACATTGTGGTAGAGGGGACAGACTGAGGTCCATAAGCACTCTTTAACAGAAAGATGGATACAAACAAATGACTCTTTCCTCTAGAGGATTAAGCTTCTTAAGTTCTCAATGGTCAAGCAGCAAGTTCATAGTCTGTTGGAAGTTAAGAATAAGAGTGAATGTGGTGGTCACAGCAGTGCTAACAGACCAAGGTGCGAGTTTGCCACCTGAAGAGACTCCAGGCAATTCAAGCTTTCCTTCCACATGTACTGGCAATTATGCACATAAGCTGCAGCCACATAAATACATCTTTTATGTCCATAAACATGGGAGAGAGTTCAGCAGCGCAACTGTGCCCTGCTTTTTCACGGAGTGCAAAGCTTCCAATTCAACACATTCAGTGAAATGGAAAACACCGAGTCACTTCTTTGCAAGTCAGTTCAGCAATACTGTTAAAGCATCAAGCTCATTCCTTGGCTGTTTGTTATGTGTAAAAGACTTACCTTGGGATAATATTAATAATACGCCTTTCTTCTCCAGTGTGCTTCACCCCCAGCTACCAAAGTGCTTTACAAAAGAAGCACCATTAAGTTCATACTGCATGTTGCAGACACTGAGGTGAAGCACTGTGCTTAGAACAGCCACGCACAGCAGAACCGCTTCACCAGACCCCCAGTCCAGGGTCTCAGTCCCACTCGGAAGCACTTTCAGCAAGGACGGCTGTACACGCTAGATGACTAAAGGCCTTTCTTGGGATGAGGGCTCTCTCCACCTGAGGGAATCTTACCGTTAAGACACACGACCGAGGCAGAACACGCTGATACCTATCTGCAGGGTCCACCCATCTCAATGACTGCTCTCCCTCCGGCGAGCAGGTGCTCCCAGGCTGCAATCAAACCAGCTCTTGCCTAGCCTCCTCCACTTATACCTTCCCACTTCACGGCAGGGCTTTGGAGGAATGAAACCTTTGATGCTCCCTTACGGGCTGTGCAGCAGGGATCCAGTTCAGAACACTCTGGAAAACGAACCCAATAGATTTGAGAACTATTGATGTGAGTCTTCTTTACCAGCCCCTCTTCGGGCAGGCTGTGCTGGCTGCTGCCAAGCGGCTGCCATGGGAAGCAGTGCCGGGTGCGCCATCCGACCAGCCGCTCCACCGGTGGGAGATTGCTCATTCCTCCCCCCTTTAATCCCGTGCTCCCGCCCAGCCAGGCGGCTGCTGTGTATCCAGACAGCTCAGCAGCAGAGCCCCTCGCGAACGCCGCAGAGCTGTCCACATGCCGTGTGTCATAAGCCCTGTAAATGCCTAGTAAAACATGGTATTTGTTTAATGGAAGCATATCAGCTCATTTTAAAGCCTCTTTACCTGCTGCTGAGCAAACTGTTGCTGTGCTGCCTTTTTAATCAGTTACCACCAAACGTGTGCGTGTGTGAGAAGGGTTTTAAACGAGGTCTCTCTGTCCACTTACTTCCAGGCAACAAACCCACACGGCTGCAATCCTCTTATGACGCCCTCGAAACGGAGTCCGTTCTCTGTTATCTGCAGTACGTGTTATCGCTGGGCGCGCTGCCGAGCCAGGCTCACCAAACACATCCCTATTGTTTCTCATGGACCAGGAACGTATCAGTTCGACACAGACCCACCAGCCACAGACGCACTTTCCGAGGGCTCTGTGATGCCACGCTCAGGAGGTTATGCCTGGTGCAAGGCTTTCTTTGCAGGATAAAAGCGCAGGAGATGCCCCAGCAGTAGCTGCTACGACACGCAGTGGAGCCCCGGCGCACCCCTCCCAAACGCACACGCGCAGATGGATGGGAGACCTTTGCTACCAGATTTCATTTAAACGCTGAGGCCTCAAGGTCACCTTCTGCTCTTGGTCTGTACAGAGTCAACTACGTGTGATCCGCTAAACGCTGAATATTTGAGGAGTTTGACTTAGGGGAACACATTCAGCCCTATTAGCTGCAGTAACTGCTTCCACTTTCGTGATACACTCCCTTCTTTTTTTATGCCTTTAATTTTGTTACTTTTCCTCACTGAAAAAGTTAGTGCCCACGCTAACAATGCCAGAATTCATGTGACACTTACTAGACTGAAAGTTAGTCTCTCATTTTCATGTATGTAAAGTACCCATTTATCTCTATAATTACAAAATAGGTTTAATCACACAAGTCTGAACAAAATGCACAGCCCTACCCAAAGGAGCAGTATATCTATTACAGGCTGATATAGACGTTTGTATAGATCACAGTTTTAGTACCTAAGCTCTAAGAAACACCAAGACATTACCAAAAAAAAAAAAAAAATTAATCTGGTTATTCAACAGCATGATCCAGTTAGTTTACTGTAAATACTGTAAAGAAAAAAAGCTGACAGGTAGGATTATATGCCACCAGTGCAAAGAGGGAAGACTATTCACAGTTTGTCCAGTTTTATAAGGCTTGCAGATGTGTTTATTTTTACAAAGCAACTTTGCAGCTATATTAGGCTAAAGTATTTTCTTTTCTTTTTTTGTAGAATCTGGAGATTCTCCATTGTTTTGGTCCCTACGTTGAATCAATATTGCTAGTTTCTGAATGCAGGGTATGGCCTCTTTGCTAGGCTCTGTTCAAGACTGCGGCTTCCCTGAATTTTAGATATTTTAGGCTGAGCATCAGCCAGGACTTCTTAAACCAACACAAGGAGCTTTGAACAGCTCTAACCACCCTGGATTGGGTTTCTGTTAAAACCCAGAGAGATCCGAGTGGGATGAACAAAGCCCTAAGAGATAGGTCTGTGAAGGCAGATTTCCTGAATACTTTCCCTATCAGTTCACGGTGTTTGGGCTGACTATATTTGCTTCATCTGTTTGCTTGACTTGCTGCCTGTGCATTGAGAGTTGAGAGCAGCACACTCGTCCTTGGAGCCCAATATGAACTGACTGCCTGTGTCTTTGGTTCAGGTCCATTAAAACCTCTGAGCATTAATTAATCAGTGACTTGCAAATAGCTTGGAAGAGATGCTTAGTTTAAAGTGGAATGTTTTGCAATTGTTTTACTTCTGGTCACAAGCACTTTTGTGAGAGCAAAAACTTCCCTGCCAGAAGAGGGTGTGATTTAAATGCAGCCGCTCAGGCTGGTCAGGGCAGACCAGCCCAGAGTCCTCCTCACGCAGCTCCTTTCCTCCTATAAGCAGGACGCTGCATGTGTGAGGAAGAGCCACCATAAGCAGCCTTCTTGATAGAATCCCTCTTTCCACATGGAAATAATTAAAACCCAGAAAAAAAAAAATGTCAGGAAACCATAACACACAAGCAGAGAGCACTGCTCCAAAGAACCAAGTCTCTCCTCCTCCTTCAGCCAGTCAGGTCAACCCGTGATGGTTCACCACTACCTCCCCCCCTGCCCCCTCCACAAAAAAAATCTATGTGGAAGAGGGAACTGAGCCAGTATGACATACAAGTCATCAAGGAAAACATATTTAAGGGAAGCATGATCTCATTTGTAGAGAAACTCTTTCCACCCTTCATTGCAAAAACTGCTCTTGATAAATGAGACCTTTAAAAGGAGGATAAATAAGCAGTTGTCAGCACAATGAGAATGAAGCGAGGAGGAAAATTCAAGATGAAACTAAGATGCATGTTCTTAAAAGGCCAAAGTACCAACGTAATAAAACCAATATATAAAACTAAGCTAATGACATGACACGACAATTTTGTCTTCAGTGACTGGATCCTGTATGTACATGTATGCTGAAAGAAGCTGTTCCTTGGAAATCATAAGCATTACAAGGCAAAATGAAGTTGAATGCTGGAGTTTGCTACATCACCGTCCCACACTCAGTCCCTCCTCATTCCCCACTTTCCCATTCGCTACCCTAAACCTGTAAACTTTCTCTAACTTCAGAAATGCAGCAGAAATGTAAATAGGCAATCATAGCTCGTATTTTTTCCCCTCTGCAGTGTTTCCAAACCTGTGGATATTTCAAAAAGCTACTAAGATAGAATGACAAAATGAAACAACACACCCAAGACTGAAGTCTAGGCATTGGATATTTGACTGAGCATAGTAACAAAAATATAAAAACAGATCATAAGACCAGTCAGAAGAATTTCTACAAACTGCTGGTATGTTGAGAGAGCTAACTAGAAGGATATATATTTTTTCCGCTCCTTCTCCTGTTTCTTTTACGGAATGTGGGATTGCTTCTATTTGAGCCCTGAAAAATGTGAACAGCTTTGTCAGTTTTGTTTGCAGAGTTGGCTTACTATTTCTTTGACAACCATTAGTAAAGACCTGGCCCTGAGGCAGCGGCAGAACCTTATGGACACTTTGGAACCTTCTGACTCTGGCTCAAAAGCATAGAAGAGGTTTTAGCTCAGTACCAAAGATGCACTTTAGACTTGCTATTAAAACAATAATAAAATACAGGGATAATGAAGGGATAAGGAGGGAAATTCAGAAAGAAATGGAGGAATGTGGAAGGGAATGGATCAGAAGCTCTCCAGGTCCAGTTTCTATAATAAGTGTGTGAGACAATCTCCCACAAGAGGGAGATGGCTTATTTGATCTAATATGCCTTCCTCTTCTTGAATTTCCACACTATGGAGAATCAATATGAGGGAAATTAAAGCATCAAGAACAGACTCACATATCCACTTGCGTGCTCCTATTGCCGCAAACTCTCACTGAGATAGCAGCATTTACCTTAAGTGTCCAGATCACGTGCGCTGCAGCAGGATCCTGGATTGCAAAAGGATACATGCTTCTTCTGTGTAGGGAACAGCAGAAGTCGTTCCTCCCACGATGTAGCTATAGAAGGAGACTTCCAGCGTGTAGCAGTAGGACATATCATTTAAGAGCCCACCAAGAAAACGCCGTCCCGTCCCTGCCTTCACAGCATCGCGGTTGAAGGATGTACTGGACTGCAAGAGGAAGAACACAGACATGAAGAATTCATGGATGGGATGAGGGTAGGGTTGGGATGTAGTGTAATAAAAATAGAAAATATCAAAAATTCATGCTGATAAAACTTCATTTAGATTACGTGACACTGCACTATTTTTCAGCTGTGGCCTGGAAATTTTCTTCCTCCCCACTCTTGCATAATACTTAAAGAAAGTCTGTCCTATGCAAAAGGTAAAAGGGGACTCTGCAGACCCTCCATTTTCAAAAGTTTAGCTATGTAAGTGGGTTCTTCCTCAGCACTGATTTTCCATAACCATTTCCCCATCATCACCCTCCCTTTCCCTGGACTCTTTAAAGCAAAATAGAAATCCATTGGCATTTTAGTTTCAGTCAAACTTTCTCACCTAAGACATTTGACTGGTTCTTAAATTAGGTCACACAAATTTCCACTTCACTAACTTAAATGTTAACTGGGTGTTGCTCTCTGGGCAGAAAAATATATTGCACTATTTTACAGCATTAGCAGCATAGCGTAAAATGCAGCATTTTGTGCTGCCACTGAAGATCTGGCTTTAAGAACCCAACTGCTTTAAGACTATTCATTTTGGAGGTGGATGGGAGGACTCTCAATGTTTCCATCAATGGGTTTTAGCTCTGCTTGGAAGGCATGACATCATCTTCAGGTCCACTGAAGGCTCAGAGCCTGTTACTACTAACTAGGCAGAAAAACAGAATCCGATTTCATTTTGGTTATAAGACTCTCCCTGAAACCTCATAATCATCAGGCTGAGTCAGTCTGACTTAACATAGTTTACAGCTCGGTCATTGTGCCCACTGTGAATTCTGCAAGCTATCTCTGTCTTCCTATTGAATCTTAAGCTACTGTATGCTTTTGTGAATGCAATGTTAGCATGTATAAAGTCCACCTTTAAAAAAAAAAAAGAGAAAATGAGAATTTTATTTGAAAAAATTTTGAAATGTTAAACTCCAAGATTGAAAAAAAAAAAATCACACTAACACTGAAATGAGCAATTCTTGATGAATAGTATATACCAGAAGATATAAAGAACAGAAATATCTGTGGTTTATTAGCATTCTGAATGTTTTGAATTCTCTCACATTATAAAAAGGAAGGCTTTATAGGTTAATTAGAATGAGACAGAATTGGGTTTCTTATTAACATTATATGTAGGAGTTTCTAAATGTGACTTGTAGTCTTTGTAGTAGCACAATATTTAGTTTTATGGTAAAGAGGGTGCAGAATGTATTCTACTACATACATCTCATCTATTTTTTTCCAAAATAGATGGCAGAAAACTTGAGGATATTCTGTATACTTACATGACAGAGAGGTAAAGCACTCAAAAGGTTTGAAAGTGAAATGAACTGTTAATTCAAAATATGGAATAAAATAATTGCAAAGGTCTGAGGGAGGAAAAGTCCTCATGCCTCTTGCTAAAGTGAACATCTGAGGTAGAACATTAAAGGGGTGAAAGCATCAGTTGCTGAACACAAGTGCAAAGGGAGACAACAGCATAAGCACCAAAGCACAGAGTCGGGGTCTGAACAGAAGTAGCACTCATGGGACACACAGACTACGCAACAGAGGAGATGAGGGAAGCATCAGAGAAGCAATTCAGGGCAGGCAGCAGAGACAGAACTGCTCCATCAATGATACTTAGGTTGGCCCAGTCTACTGTAGTTCATCCTGGTTTTGGGTCACTGCTCAGACCTGAATCCAGGTCTTGAAGACCTGAGACCTTTTCCAGCTCTATTTCCCATGATTTCTATCAGTCTAGAGGAAGGTCACTAGTTGAATTCCTCAAAAATGATTCTTGAGACAAATTTTACGTAATATTTTCATTATAGTCCTTGGAATGATAAGGGAGGACTGTGCCAATAAAATTTGCTGATGACACAGTACAAGATGAATCATCATTATGGAGGAGGCTCTGAATATCATATCAAAAAAACCTCAAAATAACAAAACCAAAAAAACCCATGACATGATGACGTTGAGGACCTGAGTGATAATAGTCAAATAAAACTCGGCTGCAAAACTGTCAGATCATGTATTCAGGACCTAATAAAAAATAATTTCTCCTGTAAGCTGAAACCTTAGCTGGAAATACAGGAAGAGAAAAAATCTGATATATTACTTTACTGAAGTGATTTTTGTTTTCTGGCAGAGAATAGCTCAGAAATTTGATGTGGTTATTGGCAAAATTATACTTGCCATATTTCAGAAATAAGGAAAGAGTAGTTAAATAATTTGAGGAAAGTTTTCAAATGGAAGAAAAAGAAAAAACAAAATTTGGACCTTTCCGGTGCTTATTTTTACATAATGTTTTGTAATTTTTTTTCAAGAGTTCAAGTTTCACCTGTCCAAAATTACTTGAAAAGGCAATAATCTTAATGAGATCACCTGTTCATTTCTTTGCCATGTAGTGTTGCATTTTCAGAAAAAGAAAGCCAGCAGCTGCATTTAAGTGCATAAATCTAGTTTTTGGAGGTTAACTTTGCCTGCATTTTCAAAAAAATCTTGCTTCTGACTGCAAAGACCAACGTGATGTCTTGAACAAAAGATAGGATCTTTGATTTGACATAGGGAGATTGAGGTAGAGATAAGACACCATAAAACTTAGAAATATGAACAGATGCAGGTTTTCTAACAGTGGCTCTTGCTTGGCTTTACAGCAAATGTTACAAGCCAGAATGTGACTTGACGTATTAGATGAAAAGACGAAAATTCAGGATTCACAAAAACTGAAGAAAATTCAAATAATGACAAGGAAGGGTGGCTGGTACATGCCCGAATCCAACCTTCACCTCCCTGTTTCAAGTCAAGATAAATGGGATGGGGAAAAAAACAGACAAAACACTGATTCCTCACCAGAGCTGATCTTGGCAACTGACATGCTGAAACAAAGACTACGAAAAGCAGTGTATGATCATGGAAAAAAAAAGAGCCTTTTGTGTGCACATTTATGTAATCAAATCCTAATCTGGGGAGAAAATGAGGTGGGAGGTGCCAGGGAAAAAATGCAGGTAACTGTCTATAAACAGCTCCCTTATTTCTCTGGTAGAATCTATTGCCCTAAAACACTTGCTAAGCTGAACTGAAATCATCATTAAGCAAATGCACTGAGAAGGCACAGCAGGAGTACAGCTAAACAAATATTTATTTCTTCAAGGCTGAATTGCATGGGAGTGTCAACAACAGCAGCAGCAAAAAGTGCAAAATCTGTGGGGAAAAAAGAAGGAAAACATCAAAGACTTTGAAGTTCTTGAATAGGGATATTTGTATAAAATAAACAGTAAATCATTATTAAAACACACAGATACATTAAAGCTCATGGAATCACTCTGCCTCCCAGTTCCTACAAGAAAATTCAGTAAGGAAACAGATATCTACAAGGTTTGGAGGTACCAAGAAGCAAGAACCCCATGTTAAAACAGCATAGAAGGAAGACTGAAGAATCCCCCCTAGAAGGAAGAGTGAAAAAACTCCACAGGAAATTACACCCGGAAAATTGCACACACTCAGGAGTCTCAAGGGGCACTGACCCTCACTGTACATCTTGGGCATCAGCAGTAGCTTCCCCAGGCCTCACTACCAGATCCTGCCCCATTTCCCCACACTCTGTTCAAGACCTTCTAAATGACTGGTTTCTTCACTGGAAAAAGCAAGAGCAGGCAATGTGGAGAAGTTTGTAATCCATCTGGACCTTCCTCCCAGGCATTGTAGCAGACAACCAGGTGCATGGGAAAGCAATGAAGAAAAAAATCTGCATGCAAATTTCTTCCTGGAGTAGTCTCAAGGCAGCAAAAATATTCTTGGCCACTGGTTAGACCTTTCAATGTGCCAGACCCCCTTCTTCTGGGCAGTGTTGTGTCTCTGCTGTGTCCACCATACAGTGGCTCTCCAGTGAATTCCACTCTCCCAGCCCGTAGATCCAAAGCTCACAAGTTTACTCAGCTCCCCATGGCTGAGGGAGCCTCTTGGTTTCTCGGCACTCTACATCGTCCTGTTAGTAGCTACTAGAATGAATGCCTGGAGCAGTCCACATGCAGAAAAGATGAGCAGGCAGTTCACTCCTTATCTGCACATTTCTATATCAATCTATCATAAGCAGGGCTTCAAAAGACAAGGGAGGGAATTATGACTTTTTTTTTTTTTTTTAAACCCAAGACTGAATTTACATAGTGCAGCTTGCTGGTGGCCTGGGACTTGAAGAAGTTCTGTGCTGCTGGAGGTCCAGTGGCAGGACCTCCTTGCCAAGGCATGTGTGGTTTGACATGGGACTTGTCCTGCTCCAGCAACAGAAAACTCGAGGGAGAGGAAGCAAGGGAGGGGAAGAAAGAGGCACAAGGGGGAAAAAAATGGGGCCAAAATCCAATGAGTCTGAAGAAACAGGAACCCATTGGTATCTGTGGAGATGGCAAAGGAGATGCCAAAACAGGTTACAATGTAAGCTAGGCACAATATCCAGTCAGTGTAAGGTGGGAGCTTCAGCTCTACCTTTCACTGAAGATGGGCCAAAAGGACAAAGTGCAAAGGCTGTTAGTCCATCACACAGGAGCTGCTGGGAAAATGGTTCTTTGCCTTTCCCTGAACCTGCTCAACTTGTCAGGAGGAAAACGGGATCAAGGTGTGACTGCAGTGCAAGTCAGACCCTACAGGTTTCAGAGCAGAGAAGCCAGGTATAGGCTGCACATGACTCATGATCAATCCCAAGACATTTCTCCAACCCAGACAGAAAGGAAACTACAAGATACGGGTGACTCAGAGAAGAAGTAGGAAAGGAATCATCAGCCAGACTGAAATCTGGTCACAGACTCTGAAAGATTGAGAAAGATGAGTTTCTGGTACAGAGAAGTCTAGGGTTCTTCTAAAATCCAACAGATACATTTTAGAAACAGCAGCTAAACTTTACATTTTATCAACTATTCACATCGATTGCAAAACAGCTCATTGCTTTTGTGCCCACAAACTGCACATAGCTTTAAAATGTTGAGTGGTGTGCATGATTCACCCATAATCATTTGTCCTTAAATACATAACACCTGCAAAAAATTCAGCATAATGAAAATCTCCCATTAGTCTATATAGACAGATGATGTAGGCCCAGGAAGAGTTTTATAAAAGGATTTCATATTCAGCTGTACGCTCGCGAAAATCAGAGAATCTTGTTAGAAATCCTCCCCAGAGAAGAGGGACAACTAATAGAGAGGAATTCATAATTAAAGAATGTTTTTGTATTACAACACATAATTAAAAATATGCTGGGTGACCTTATGCCATTTCCATTCGGAAATTAAGATGTATTTCACAACAGAGAAGTTAACTACTCTTATAGAAAAAAAGCTCCTCACATTTTGCTCATTCAGTGGTTGAGCAATAAGCACTTTATCTACTGGGGTAAACTGGGATTATGCATAGAAATTGCTTCATGTTCTTCAACCATCAGCACCAGCAAAGCCAAGGGTAATCAGGATGCAATTACAACCTCACTGCAGTTATCCACTGATGCTGTCCACACAGCTCAAAAGGGAGCTCTATTTCTAAAGCAGATCTGACCTCTACGAGCCCTCCACTCACTGACCCAATGTAGAAAAAAAGAAAAAATAATGATAATACTACTACTAATAAAAAAATAAAAGTTAGTAGTTAGCACATTAGAAAGAAAGAATGACAAAGTTGCCATCAAGGAAGTTTAGATGTGCCACTGGGAATGGATTGGAGCCCAGATGATGTCAAATCCATCCCAGTGAAGAGTTTTATACTATCAGCTGTAACTCCCATTTTCTAGAAGGTTTTATTAAGTTAGAAAGAGAGCACAAAAATGCATTGGCTTTGAATTCTTTGCCCTGGAAGACCATAGAGAGTGATATTACATATCGTGACTCCTCTGCTAGCTGCTCTGCCGCACACTGTAAGAGGGGGGCAACCGGCAGCTCGCTTTCCTCGTATGGATAAACTAATGACTGCTGCGGCACGTCCAGCAGCGGCTGCTTTAACCCTGCCACTCTCGCAGCTGGTGGCCCATCAAACTATCTCACCAGCAACATCTCCCTGCCCTTCTGGAGGCACCGAGGAAGCTTCCCACTTCTCAAGCCAACTTAACTCTTTCCTCATGCCCACCTCTCGCCAGCTTCATTAACTGTTTTAATAGCCTGGAAAGTGTGCGTGTTACTATTCTTTGTAATAGTCTAATAGCTACATGACAACTGGGTCTGGAAACATGGAAATCATGGCATTTGGGAGCATTCTATCGGGCATATCTTCTTATCAGGCAAATCTGCTTTGGATTTATTCTACAAACTAGCTACAGCCAGCATCTGAACTGTGGATGAGATTGTTAAAAAAGTAAAGTAAAAATATCCCAAAGGCAGATGGTAGCAGAAAGCTGATCTGAAGGAGGCAGCAGGTAAGGAGGAAGGATTCTGGGAGCAGAGACGTGATGAGCTGGGAACAGTGCTCAAAATTGCTTGCTGACTCATCTCACCTTGCAGTTTTGCTGTGTTTCTGATGCACAGAAGGAAATGTATTTCATTTGTGACTACTGAAACTTGGGAGGAGGGGGATTTGAAATCTTCAGAGTCATTTCAAAGACGGATACTGCTATTTGGAGATTTTTTTAACTCCCTAAGGACAGCCAGATCAGGCTGATACTGCTATGAAAAGGGCTCTCCCACTCCTTGGTTGATTGCATTTTTTCATAACTTTTGAGCTTAGTAAGAAGCACTGAGGTGGGCAACAAAACTTGGCTTTGCCAAGGGAACACTGTCTGAACTAGAGAAAAGAATTCAATTTGTAGAAGTCTGAGAAGGTGCTCTGAGAAGGCTCTTATCTGATCTGAACGTGTTTGCCCAGTCCTAAGAATAGAGAAGACAAAAGCCCAAAAGTGAAAACCCAAGAGTCAAATGCCCTCAAATCCGACAACATTTTCATAGATTCTACTACCTGGATAATTCTTCTTTCGTCCCACTGCTCAATGGAAAGTAGCCAGCAATCACCCCCTCTCAAACACAGCCTCACATTGTAGGAGCACCAGGCACACAACGTGCCCAGCACCAAACTGTCAGGCTTTAAAGTACAGTTCTCCTCAGAAAAATAACATTTAAAAGGTACTTTGTCACCACACATACATCTGCTCCCTGAGGGGCTCCATTATCCCTTTACTTTGCAGCGAAGGAATATCAGATTGTGCCCTCTCCCCATCCCTCCCATGTGTCTTGCAGTCATGCCTGCTTAAGCTTGCTGACAAAAAAAAACATATTTGCATGGTCATTAGCAGAGGGGCGGGAAGGCGAGAGCTTTATAAGCTCTCATCTTGTGCCTCAAAAACAAAACTACCCAATAAACTTTGTTTTCTGAAACTGTGGTTAGAAAATAAACTGAGTTGCATGCTTTAGGGTTTTAGATGTTGACCTGAAAGAACTGTGGTAGCTGCACTTTTCTGCTCAACACATTAATATCCATGCTCTGCTCCATACAGTGCTCTGCCGTACAGCTCCTGACCTGATGGAGGTCTCTGCAGCCCTCTGCCTATGCTCTGCACCCTGATCTACTTATATGGGCTGCACCAGCTTGGGGATTGGCCTGAGTTTCACCATTCCCTAGGATTCATCCTCCCTTGCACTGATATGGGTTATGCTCGGAGCAGCTGCCTCCTCGAGTCCTACAGCATGGACAACGCTTAATAAGTTCATTGTCTTCACCAGAGAAGCTAAGGAAACAGGAAGCCAAATCAAAAATAATGAGCCCCGTGCTTACAGCAAAAGGACAGCAATGGCTCTAAACCTCTCAGGCAGTCCATCTGCTGGGCAGTTGCTGGTTTCCAGGATCCAGGATCGTGTCTAGAGTTCACAGTTCAACCCTCTGCAGAATCCCTGAGGTAAGGACCTCCAGTTCCTAAGGTGTAGCAAGAGGACCACAGCACATCTTGTGTCAAACCCCTCAGGTTTCCAGCAATCTACCCTTCCAGGAAACACCCGTCAGAGAATTGAGCCACTCAGATGAGCAACTCCCTGAGAAAACTTCTTAAACAACACCATGTAACCAAGCAAAGCAGGGTGGCAGTGACCTTATATGAGATCTTGACACTATCAGTCAAAGGATCCCAGACAGAACTCAGCAGCCCACCAAAACCTGCTCAGAAATAACAAGAAAAGGAGGCAGATTTCAGCCATGCTTTGAGCAAACCCAGCCTGGAACTCTTTTAACCAGCAGCCTCTGCCACTCCCAATAATGCTGTGTTCCCAGAGCACTCTTCCTCAGGACCTCTTGGCTCCTCCTTTACAGACCCTGCTTTTCCCTCTTCCTAGAAGTGCACTTAGAGCAGAGTGACAAAGCCACTTACTTGACCATTAACCTATGCCCAGATCCACTGCCAAGAAAACAGAGAATTAGTCTGCAGACTCTTCTCCTTTAAAGAACCAGCTCAAGCTCTGACCAGTGATATATAAATGTAACTGAACTGTAAAAACTGCAGGGTAACAATGAAGAAAAGATTTTTTTTTTCCCCGTTTTTCTTAACTAGAAGCAACCTCTGCTTCTCAGAGAACATTCTTCCCCAAAGATGCCAAATCTGGCATTTCCTAGCCTAAGCTCAACAGAATAATCACACCATTTAGAAAATAACTCGTGTCTCTGGAGTTCTCAGTTTCCCTATTTGTCAGTAGAAAACGAGACATTTCCTCAAAATATACAATAAAATAGCCTCTAGCAATAGCCTGCAATGCTTCGCTTTACAATGGCTTTATGAGCGTGTGTGTGGTCTCCTGGGAGTGCTTCCATAATCATTTATACAAATGACACAAACTTAGGACAATGAGAAGCAGAAAGGGAAACACAACCATCGCACACACAACTGCTTTGAATAGTCTGCTGGAAAAGTGGCTTGTTCTGTGGCAAGGAGATGTTCAGCTCGCTTCTAGGTCTAGATGGGGAAAATGCAGATCCTGAGGAGGAGCAGCATGCAGGTCCATTGCTCCCGGAGCAGCCCAGCAGAGCCCATTACTCAGACTCCTCCTGGGATCTCACACTGCTCCAGGAACAAGAGTTCTTTGACCCAGATTTGAATGCAATCTATATTAATATTATCACCCAGTCAAAGCGATAATACCCAGAAAGAGGTCCTGGGAGGGAGGCAGGGGTTCGATTTTCAGCTCCTTTTCTCCCCCTCCTCCACTGCACAGCTTGTTCCAGCCAAGTGAAATTTGCAGGTCTCCGTAAGGGAAGCAGCTTGCATTTGAATGTAAAGGAGCTCCTTTCATTTGTGCCGCTCTGGGATGCTGTCACCTGCTCCCAGCTAGTTGACATTAGGGAAGACTGATGGCGGTCTTCAAGAATATGCCATAAAAATTGCTACAAAAAGTTGTTTCTTCTATGAATAGTCAGAATTTCTCCCTGTATGGGGAGGGAGGAGGGACTGTCAACTCATATGTGCACAAACAGCATGGCAAGAAGGTAGTGAAAGAAAATCCATTTACTTGAACACATTTTTTTTTCTCCCTTTTTCCTTTTCTTTGCAATACAAATTAATTCAACCCTCTGTGTACAAAGAGGGGTGGACTGCTTCAGCACCATGTAATGGAGCAGTTTCATTTAGCCATGACTCTCCAGAGGGCAAAACACTTGTGAGGCCAGTGCCAATGTTCAGAAGCACCGACTTTGCAGTCTGTTCCCTGTGTCACCAGAAACACATTTCCTCTCTCCCCTCACCACCCAAACCCCAGGAGAGGAAAAACAAACAAACAAACAAACAAAAAATCACCAAAACCCAAAAACATGTGTGGAGCAACATGTCCAAAAAGCAGCAAACAAACCTACCCCAGAGGTGCAATAAAGCAAATAATAGCTGTATTTATCTTCCTGGAAATGCACTGGTACAAGACAATGAAAAGGAAGGTTGGATCGTAGGTTGTGCTCCATTTCTAAGATATTTCTGAGGCGATCTGTTAATCTTGCATGGTGTTAACAAATCCACCTGAACATAACCTTTCTGGGACAAAGGTCTTTCTTCCCCACAACACAACAAGGAGTTTGTGTTTGGTGTGTATATATTGCAAATGAGAGGAGAGCAGAACTAGAGTACATGGATAAAAGGAAAGCAACAGGAAAGGAAAACTGAGAGCAACATTTGACTCCTTTACTTGGGCTCCTTTACTCAGTTTTAGACCTCCAGGCTATAAAAAGCCCCAAGCCCAGCCATTCCATGTTTGAGTCTTCTCACCCTGCTGAGACATGTCCTCAAAAAACTGGTGTGTTAGGAAACTGTATTATGATACTGGTCTTAACTGCAGGTCTACCCAAAGGAAACCATCTAAATCAACCAGCACTGCTGAGCAAGCCACGCGCTGCCAAACATGGGGAAGGATGTGGTGACAAAGACACTGGAACAGCACTTGGGCAACCTGTGGTTTAGTCTTTCATTCCCCCAAGCAAGTCCCTTCCCATCCACTCTCTGCCTCTTTCTCAGTGTGAGCGCAAGTTTTTGGAGCTGTGGACTGTCTTTCTCCATTGCTACCCAACGCCCAAGATAACATGCCCTCATGTCTTAATCAGGGTTTCTATCAAACCAAGGGCACATAAAGGTTGATGAATCATTTCTAAGGAGACGACTCTACTAGGAGCAGAGAAAATGAAATGAGAACTCAAAGGTATCTCAGGTATCAGGTAAGCCAAGTACTCTGGCCCATCTCTTTCCTTTAATCATAAAGGAAAGTAACCTTTAAGAAATAATCAATCCATGGGAGGGTGGCTGTAGTTGTTTCTTCTAAATGAACCACAGACAGCAGATGGTCTCCTCTCTTCCAGTCACAAGGTTCTAAATTAGCCACCCCTACGACTAGCAGTTTCTTGAAACATTCAAGTGCTTGTGCCTGGTCATTATGACTAATCCACTCTCCAGAATGAAGAAGGTCAAATGAAGAACACCTCTCCAAACAACTCCTAGCCACGGCTTATGTGTAAAGCACTTAGACATGGTGTCAACAGCTGCTCCTAAAACACAGTGAGTCAGCCCTTCCAAAGAGCTTGTCAGCTTTCACTGTTAGAGCTTTCATATAGATTATATTTACTCCGTACTGTTTAAAAACATCCCGTTAAAACCTTGAAAACATAAACTATGTCTTCCTTACAGAATTTGTCCTTCCCCCCCCCCCCCCCCCCCCCCCCCACCACAGAGAGCTGCCCAAGAATCTCTCTTCCCTCTTGTGTGCTTAGTAGGGAGAAAAAAACCCTAACACTTCTTTTCTTCTTCACATGCTGATCGCCAAGACAAAGACAGAGCTCCATTTCCAAAGTGGAATACAAGTAAGGAATTTCTGGCCTCTCACACAACTTTCACCTGCAAACAGCAGTCAACACGGCAGAGTACTGTGTGTTTAGCTCAACAGATAGGGGACAAAGGCATTGGGTGACTTGGTCCCGCAACAGGCATGCAAGCACAAATCCCCTATCCATCCCCTACTCTAATCACCAATCTCCCTTGGATGCTGTCATTTAAATAAAAAAGGCCTATTGGAAATGACAGGTGAAGAAAGCAGCCCAGGCATGAAATGCACTCTAAAGTATATTAATAGAAGGTTGCCAGACAAAACGGCACAAGGCATTTGATCGCATCATCTTAGGCTTGTTGTTCATGCTCCTTTGCATCTGGCTGCGTGATTTCTGCCAGATTCTCGGCTGGAAGAGCAGGCTAGGATTTGCCTGCTTTCCCTAACTCGTGCCGGGCTCAGCTGCAATCATGCAGAGCACTGAAAGAAATCCCTTTGAGTCGGGATTCATTCCGAACATGTAAAACCCAGACAAATGACTGCTTCTCCAAAGTGAATCCCATTTCACAGCAAGTAGGTTATTAGTGTGGAACTCCATACAAGTAGCCTGCATTCAAAAGCCCTCTGCATTATTAATAGAAGATGAGCTTTTGACATCAAAGGAGAACCATTATGTATGCTAAACGGTGGCAAAAACTGCACCCGCACTTCAAACCTTTTCAGTTCTTTGTCCCTTGTAAATCAATCAAGGTTGACAGATGCTTTAAGGAGAGTAATCTTTTCAATGATACTGTCAATGGATAACATAATGGAACATTGTCTCTGTGCTGTGTGAAGACATGGAGCTAGTCAATTATGGACAACACTTCATGCAGCCGCCAGTTTTCACTTGAAGTGCTGCTGTTGAAGTATTATAATCCCAACAAATGGCCGCAGCAGCATACAATGTAAATGAGACCTCCTGAAGCTTTGGAAAATTAATTAGTAACAACAGTGGTCCATTCCCACACTTTCAAACACCAGCCTGGTAATGTTAACGATGCACTTCCCCCGTTCCCTTGGACCAGTCAATAGGGCATATTTACACCCACTATTTTTAATCTTCAACATTTTTTTCCCCTCTTTTTGAAAATGCAGGAAGGTCTGGATTCCCTGCCTCTTTCGAGCAGCAAACTTCACCCCGGATACCTCTAACCAGCGACATAACCCACACAGCTGGAGCTGAAAACAAAACATCAGACCTTCCTACTTAAGCAGTAACATTCACTCCTCTTGCTTCTTTGTGCTTCCCTCCCTTTCCAACATCTCTGCCCCTCGGCTGTCCTGAGAGGAGTGCATTGACGGAACAGTAGAGGAAAGCTCCAGGTTTCAAGAGGTCAGTGGGATGCAGTTTGAAAGCCCCTCCTGGGTGCTGAGCAGCTTGGGTTGTTCTTTCCTGCAGGGTGCATTGGCTCGGTACAGGTGCCAGCAGCACCTACATCCAATCCAACGTAGCTGGTGGCCAAGAAGGCCAACAGCATCCTGGCTTGCATCAGGAACAGTGTAGCCAGCAGGACCGGGGAACTGATCGTCCCTCTATACTCCATGCTGGTGAGACTATACCTTGCATACTGCGTTGAGTTTTGGGCCCCTCACTACAAGGAGGACATGGAGGTGCTGGAGCCGTGTCCAAAGGAGGGCAACGAAGCTGGTGAAGGGGCTGGAGCCCAGACCTTGTGAGGAGTGGCTGAGGGAGCTGCGGTTATTTAGTCCGGGGAAGAGGAGACCTTATCGCTCTCTACAACTACCTGAAGGGAGGCTGTAGTGAGGCAGGGGTCCATCTCTTCTCCAGAATAACTACCGACAGAACAAGAGGAGATGGCCTCAAGTTGTGCCAGGGGAGGTTCAGGTTAGACATTAGGAAGAATCTCTACATAGAAGGAGTGGCGAAGCCACTGATGAGGTGCTTAGGGACATGGTTTAGCAGGCAGGATGGTGATGCGTTTACTGTTGGACTTAATGATCTTAAAGGTCTTTTTCAACCATAATGATTCTATGATTCTGTGACCTGAGTCTGATTGCCAGACACCACAGAAAGGAGAGTGAGAGTCAAAGGGGAGAGACTGTCCTGCTTATTTAGTGATTAGCTTTTGGTTGCTATGCCCTTTTCCTAAAAATTTTTCCCTTTGCCAACCAAGACTTGCACTAAAAACTTCATGTCCCGCAGGAACAGTACTTAAAAGACCGTTTACTTAGACCAAAAAAGAGCAAGGAATGGTGAACCTGAGCTGGCAGCTTCATGGGTGCATAAGGAGGGTGGTGGTGGTGAACAAGCGGTCGGAGGCAGGTTTGTGGCTTAGATGTTCAGCTCGCCCAGCCTTCAACAGAAGATGTGCACAGAAGAGGCTACAGAGAGGACCAAGGAGTCATTCCTGGATGGAGTCGCAACATGCTGGACCAGACTCTGCTTCACTTTTGCTAAGCTACTGCAGACAACTAAGAGCAGAACCAATCTTCAGCCAATTTGAAATGTGCTCCAAAAACACTTCCCCTTTTCAACTCATTTATAGGTGTTTATCACTTATTTCCAGGGCACAGAGTTAACTACACACATACTTTCTTCCACATTAGAAGACCTATATCAAGCAATTGCAGACTTTCAATTGCAGAACAGTTTTCCATGGTAACAACATTAAAGAATTTCAAAAGCCTATATTGTCTTTGTCACAGCTTTCAATAGAAAATTTTCTAACCTTTTCAAGTTTATCTTTTTTGCTTCTATTTGATATTATATCATTATTTAAATACACAACTCAAAAGGTTTGCCAATGTAATATAATATAAACACTGAAACGATAAAGGTGATCCACTTAATCAAAACATAGTCTTTTCTTCTGACCAAAATTAAATGTTTCAATAAATCAGGACCAAAGGTTCCCTTTGGACTTCTTGTTCTAATTCATGACAAACTCAAATGCATGTATTTCTTATGGAATTGAAAGTCCTAATATTCAGCTAAATGTAAGATCTAACAACATGGAAGATGAAGCTCCTGCTTCTGTGTGTGTGTGCGCAATACCAAAACATAAAATCGCATTTTTGCTTTGGGAGAAAATAAGAGTAAAGATAGTGGCTAATCATGGCAAGATATTTACGCAGTTCTCTAGACATATTAAAACAAAATTCACACAATACAGATAAGCAAGAAATTTATCATTAAAAACAAATTAGAGAGGAAAAAAATAATTAAGAAACGCTTTGCTTACATAGGAGAAGTCTTCAGCATTCTGACAGAGTAGCTTGGGGAAAACAGCCTGTCGCTGAAATCTTTCCTCATCTTCAAAGATGTTCCCATACATGAAGCCATTCATCATGGTGGAATGGGCATGGATGTCAATATAGAATTCCAAGTTAATCTTCTGTTGAGGGAAAACAAGCAACAGTAACAAAATCAAAACTAAGCATGAGATAAATCACAAGTGTGTCATGTGTGTGAAGCCTCCCGCGAATGCAAGACTGCCACCCTTAAAGGTAAATGCAGAGCCTGAGACTGCCATGCTAAACACACCACTTCTCTACATCCAGTCATTCCTGCCTCTCTGTGGGTGTCTGTGTGATACAGCACGGGGACCACATTGGCCATATCCCACCTGTTCTGAGCAAGCTGCGCACCTATGCAGAACAGGACACTGCGATAGAGAGCCAAGGCATCACCTTTTGCTTTGCCACAGGGCTCAGTGCCTCTATACTGATAAAAACATGCACCTTCCAGTTCCAGAACTAGCTTGCTCAGACACAGCTCAGCTATCTCTGCATGGCATCCTTTCTGCCAGCAGAAAGAGACTCAAAATAGTGTTTAAAAAAAAAAAAATTACTTTCTTCAGTATTTCCACTGGAGTTTCAGGTTACAAGGAGAAATACTTCCATTTTCTAAATTTACTTTACGTCTGGAAATTCACCTTACTCACTCTCTGCTTTGCAACACTCCAGTACAGAGCAAAACACAAAAAACGAGTGCCTTCAATATCGCTCTTCTTGCAGCTTCCCATTTGATTCTACACATACTCTTGCTTCAGAGGAAAACACCAGGACTCCCAACACTGAACTTCCTAATCTCCATATATCCTTTTGTGATCAGCTTCTCCACATCTGCTTAATTACAAAGCAAATCCTCATATAACTCTAAATTTAATCCTTTGTCTCCAGACATGGGTCTCCCAGCATTATAGGGGAAAAAAAAAAAAAAAAAAAAAAAAAAGCTCTCTCTGGCACCTCTTATTTCATTTTTCCCATTTGAAAGCCAGAGATTATCAGGCAACAAGCTACTATAGCAAGGAATGGTCACCAAATGAATAGCCTCCACTTACTGCACCCAAGTCCTCAGGGTCAGAACAGAGGCTGCAATAAAAGCCATTAAGACTAAGAAGGAATATGACCAGGGGACTATAAGAGAAAGCTTCTCAAGTCTCCTATCCAGGGATCCATTTTTTTTTTCCCCTCATGTGAATTATAAGTGACACTAATTCCACTGCCATCCATGGCAAAGATGAGGTGCTCACCAGATGCCACTGCACTACCCCGTTTCCCAAACACTTACGGTTTCTGGTGCTGAGCAAACAGAGGTCTCTGACCAGACACAGACAAATCCATCCCCATCACCTGGCCACTGAGGGGCCCATAAAAAGAGTCTGCTCTGTGACTGGATATTAAAACTCACACCTCTGTCCCAAGACTCAGACACCAAAGGTGGAATGGAGGAAGAGGATTCCACTTGCATCTGAAGGCGGTGATGCCGAGGCAGGTAGCCTGCAGTGTCAGATGAAGACCCTGGGCACTACAGCGCAAGGCGTAACTCCCCAGCCCTGCATCTAGTCTGCATGCTGAGTTTGCTTTTGATGCAGAGTCAAGCTGGAAAATACTGAGCTACAAGAAAGTCCCATGTAATACAAAAGCAGTTCATGTGACAGCAGTGTCAGCTCTTCTAGACAGTCTCTAACCAGGGGGGGAGACATCATTTAGTATGCAATACTAATATGATACAGATTTACTTTCTCTTGGCAGAAAACCAATGTACAATACACAGCAACTGTTTAGTTTAATTAAACAGCCTAGAGAGAGTAATACTGCATCTTATTAAGCCTCTTCTATGTTAAGATGTTAGCTAAATGCAATATCAATATCTGACCGTGCTGCAGAGAAAAAGGAACATTTGATTGTCTTTCACTCTAATACAATAAATTGTTTGCTACTGCCAAAACATTATGCTGTGCTATAGAGGACCATCACTGCAATAAACTACACAGCTGCTATTCAGAGATACAACACTGAGGAGAAAGATTAACATCGACAGGATAAAATACCACAGGTTTTTCTGCCTCTCCAAGCATATAGAAATTAAAAGCAGGATTAAATAATAATAATTTTCATAAGATAATTTTCTTATCAGAAACAGAAGCTGATGAGATCAGGTGCACACCAGTATATCCTCATAAAACAGAACACATTGTAGATTCTTACTTCAGTATCGGATAGCTGTTATAAAAAGATAATTTGGTTACACTGGATACTTTTAAAGCACAAATGTCCTTAGAAGTCAGTGACCCAAGATGTTTATTTAGTACAATTAGACACAGCTCTTTAAAGGGACATATTAACTAATAAAAAGTTATTGAGATGCACTGCAGAACTAATATTGTTCTTTACAGACGTCACCTTTACCTACAAGTTAAACTTTCAGATTGCTTATTTGGAAACCATGGCATTCAACAGATACTTCATCATTGGGACAAATGACTAAAAACTTTCATCCAATAATTCATTACAACATTACAACTTCAAACATTACAACAACATTACAACTTCAAAAGCCATTTCTTAAGTCAGCCAACAATAACTCTTGAACTAGTTCTTCTGGTCTTTATTCCCTACCCTCCTATGGAACATATGAAATCCCTATTGCATGTATTTCAACCTACCAAATACAGTCAAAATTTGCAATTGCCCATCCTATTCAATCAGTTATTAAACATAGCTATAACTGTCAGTTAGACATTCTACTCGAAACACTGCTGTGAGCAGAACAGTATTTCAGTGTTTCACATTTCTTCTGATCATATTCATTATTTTATGAAAGTGAAACATTACAGAACAGAATAACTCAGTGCATTGTTAATATAGTACTTGAACTTCTAATAGAAGAATTATTTTTATTCACAAAGCATAAAGATATTCTGGACTTAAAATGGATAATAGCAGCCTAGTCATTGGGGCATTAAACAAAGTTTGTTTCCTTGTACCCCAAATAGAAAAAGTCCTGTTTGCAGAATAATTAAGATATATTCCTCAAGAACAAGGATATTTCTTTCTAACTCTTTTTCTGTGTGTATGAAAGAGTTCAGGACATACCTATTCAGAAGTTCTTTACATGTAGGAAATATTTCAACCCCTGCCACACCACAAACTTAGGCAAGGGAATAAAGAATACAATAATACCTCTACATTTCATCTGAGGTTTGCTGGAAGCTTTTGACACAATTATTGGTCTCCTGCAATTTAGGCATGATCACGGCATTAACATTTTATTAAATTTATGTCACAAACTGGTGGGAATTTCAGAAAAACAGCAGAGTTGACCTTCTGAAATTTATTCTCTTGGAGATAAGAATAATTTTAATGGGAAAATTAGGTTAATAAATGTACGTGTGCTTGTTACATGTGAGCATAAAAACACACTTAAAATGTAAACCAATCCTGTGTTAAGTCGGGTACAGGGGTACCCGACAGTATCTGTGCAACAGAATCCACCCTGACTGTGACTTATAATGCAGTAGCATCTAGGAGCAAGAATAGGAATAAATTTAGATGTGGCTCAAAGTCACATTTGCTTCAGCCTTTAAGGAGAAAATAACAAACAACCAAGGCTCAAACATCTCTGGCTGCCCTAGCTGCCTTCTGAGAGACTTACAAGTTACATCCTACAATATGATATTAAACTCATCATTTTCAGCTTTAGAGCTGGGATGCAAAATGATTCAGATGCCATATAAAAATCATCATGCAATTTAATTCCCCCAAGTATCCTGTTCTTTGTGCTTACAAGCAGCAGCATAGATTTTCTCTTACACTCTCTTTTTTAAGTAAAGCTGTAATTACCTGAATGAGCCAACTTACAGAGTTGCAAAACAAAACAAAACACAAAAGCAAACTTGGCCCATGTTTTCTACCTGTGTCAAAACAGAAATCACTCATTGGACTGGCAGAAACAATCTCTGATTCCCATTTTCTAGAAAACAACACTTCTCTCCCTTTAAGAGACTGGTCTTTGCCTATTCTTGCCATTTGTGGCATAAAAGCAGAATAAATAAATAAGCATTTTTTTTCCCTCTAAAGTTCATTTGAATCCTAGCCCTTGTGCTGCACCATTTTCACTGTTATCCTGGGTCATTCTAAATTCTGATAGATTGAGAAATGTAAATATAAGTTAGGAAGGGGGAAAAAAAGAAAGAAATCATGGGTGAAGAGCAAAAGCTCACATTCATTGTCAAGATATGAAATAGTCAAAGTCCCACAGAAATAGGAAAGTGGTGCATGTTGATATGTAGAAGGTTTTGAGAAAATACATTCTCACTTGCCTGCATTTTTATTTCATTAGCTGAATGCCTTTGGTAGGTCAGTAATTAAAGAGGAAAAGGGAAGAATGATGTTAATAGCTAGTGCTGATATAACCAAAGTTAGATTTTGAACAGTGCAATTACAATTCTTAAGGAAATAGAGATTTAAAAAAAAAAAAAAATCAATAAAAGCTGTAATAAAAGGATAAATGTGCATTGAGCCCAGAACATGGGCCACTAGAGAGGAAAGTGATGCAGGAAAAAGCCAGCTCTGTCCACCAGCTGTCACTTCAATATGGATTTTATTAATTCTTGGGCATAGCAATTGGTTTAGAGACAGAGTCCAAAAACCCTCTTCACTCTGATATTTCATACGGTGGATGGGATAAAACATTGAAAGGAGTTTACAAAAGACATTAAAACCATGACTTGTCATTAGTGGCAGAGAACATAACAGCCTCCAGGCAGACTTTCCTGTCTTACTGCTCAGCCACTGTTGGAAGCAAACGGCCCTGCAACAGTTTGCGCCAGATAAGGAGCATGTCCCTTTGGGTTCAGAATAGATTCACAGCTACCCATAACACTGGTTCCTAGAAACTTCCTCAAACCCAGGATCTCTCAAAAGAAAAATCTGCAAAAATGTTAGTTACCCTTCTTCAAATACACACAGTAGCCCACTGTGTTATTTTGGTAGCTCCTACAGTGGTGGCACCAGGAGCTGCAAGCAACTGATATTATGCAAAAAGAAGAAAAACTGGCCATGCAGAATCACATGTTCAGCAGCCAACTTCCAACTAGAGAGCACCAGGCAGGGGCCTCTCAAGCTCCCAGGGAACTGTGTTCAGTGCCATGAACCACTCTGCAGGGGCACACACAGTTGTCTCCCCCAGACTGTGCTAGGGATCCTAAGGTGGAATTTGCACTGTCTGGACAAGGTCTGCATTTTCAAGCTTTTTTCAAAATATCTGGAAATATCTGTGTCTAGATCTTTGGTTAGGTGAAGGCTCAGACTGGTTTTAGTAGTTTTTTTGTTGTTGTTGTTGTTAGATCTTCCCTTTTTTTTTTCTCCATAAAGAAGCTGATGGGGTCAGCACAACCTCTCTCACTCATGCACACACACACCCACACACACACACAAAAAAGGACAGCAGCCAAGTCAGTCCTACAGTGCCCCCGTCAATTTTTCAGATGATGGAAACCACACCTCATTCGAGGTGCAATTCCAGAAACGCACCACTACTCATTTGTAACCCTTGCCTCCTCCATTCAGCATCTCAGGGACGCCCTGCTCCATTCACCTTTGTGCAACACCAGGGCAACCACAGCAATTATTTTCACAGGCATTCTACTATTTTCAGCACAGCAATTATTTTCATGGGCATTTCATGGGCATTCTACTATTTTTGAAAGCCGCCTTCTCTTCCTCGTCTTGCATCCAGAGAAGATCCATGCTTATTCACACTGATACCAAATCAAATTTCTCCCTTCCTTCCTTTGTATAATCTGAGAAGGCTTTTTTTTCTCACACAAGCAGCCTGCAAACCCTGATGTACAACCAGCTTCTTCATGACACTTTCTTTGTGGATTCTTTTCAGATCGTCTCAGTGATGTTAAGAAAGCTGTTGTCTTTTGGGGTGCACCACCCCAACCCAGTTGCTAGTTAAAAGTCATATTTACCCATCAGATTGCACGGTAAATTCTCACCCAGAATAATGATACTCATAAAGATAGTCATAATCTGACCTGACTCAACATAACCATTAGCACCTCAAAGAGGATGGAGAAGAGACTGGAATAACATAGTATTTGCTCCACAGCTTCAAACGGCAGAAGAATGCCATGTCCAACAGTGTTGCTGTCTTTCCTGCCTAAAATACTGAAGAATGATTTTATCCACAAAAGAAAAACATGGAACCCCCTTCAGTAGGCTCAAACCCTGCTCCAGTGTGCCCATCAGTAGGTCTGAAAGGATTAACGATGTAAACTCATAGTTTTGGCACAGGAATGGGTGAGCAATGTGCATATTCTGAGCCTGGTTCTTACTCCATCGGCTTGCTTCTCTCACCTGCCAGTGCAGATAACAACACCTCCTGAGGATTAGCTGACGTTTGTAAAGCACTTTGAAGATATAAAGCATCACAGTGCATACAAGCGGAGTATTAATTCATCTGCCAGGCTGATTCACTCTTTGACCCCTCTGCAGAGACTTGCAGTTAGTGTCAGCTCTGGCAGTTTTTGCAATTCAGGCACCTGTCCACCAGCTCCTGGACTGAAGCCAACAATTCACACAGGACACAGAGGAGCCGTCAGATGGCAGTAACATTTGGTCACGACAGGCCTGAATTGGATTTGAAAGGGTGACCTGGAGGTGAAAGGCCCTATCAAAAAGCCATTTCTGTTCAAATGCATATCAAATTAGAGAGGGGAAAAAGAGACAATTTCAAGACGCAGATCAAGCTTAGACAAGACTTTGGGGTCAGCTGCATAGAGAATTCGTGTGTAACTTTTGCCCCAGATGAGCAGGAAGCAGGAAATACGCTCCTTCTGGATTCTGGGCCTGACCCCAAGCCAAAATTTTAAGGGTGTGTCTGAACAAGGAGAGTCATTCTGCTGTCTCATCCTTTCTCCTTTGGATAGAAACAAACATGTAGATACACTCAGAGATGTAGTTCCTGGTTTCAACAAGTTCTAAAGATTCCAGAATAGGACAGAATAAAGCATTGGGATTGACCTGGGCCTCCCAGCCCTGAACTTGGCTCTGCCCATCTCAGACCTGCTGCAAGGTCCCTAAATCCCATCTCGCCCACTGTCAGAGACAAGGAGGAAAACTGGCAAAAGAATCAATAGCTTTGGGTGTGGGCAGGAAGGAAGCCCTCAAACAAAAAAAAAAAACCAACAACAAAAAAAAAAACCTTGTTCTGATAACTGAAGAAAACTGGACCTAGCAAGCTGAAACATCTAAATGACAAGTTTTCTGCAGGCATTCAAATTGACATTGCCCTGGTTCTGAAAGTTTGCTCAGCCAAAACGCTCCCAGTAGCTGTATTGGGGGATTAGGTACTGCTTGGTACTGCTCCTCAGGCAGCCCCTTGCTGGCTGTGTAACCATAGGCAAATCATTTAATTTCTTCAGACTTCATTAATTGCTCCTTTTATATCTGAAACTATATTATGTCCTAGAGTTGCTGTTCAACTATTCACTTCATAGCTTTGTTAATGGTTTTGCATTTTACTGATAACTTTTAATTACACCTCTGCAGAACCTCCTGACCAAGGTACAGAGTCTTATAATTCACAAGTACATAAATAAGGCCCAAAGATAATACATGTTTCTCCTCTAGTTACAAAGGCAAAGACTGGTAGACCCAAAACCACTGCCTAGGAATTATGAATCCCTGTTGCCTAATTGCCTATAGACCATTCCATTTGGGCCAATTGAATGTAGTTAAGTCAAACTCTAAAGCAACCAGGTTCTAATCTGTCAAATAAAATTTGACAGTATTCAATATTTCTCACTAAACAAGTAACAGCTGGCAGAATATAAAGTCATCAGGCAGAACATCTAAGGCAAATGAAACAACTTTTAAGCTAGCTTATATTTACACTGTGGAACTCACTGCCACCATATTTTGGCCAAGGCCCAAGCAAGCTCAAAGATCAATTACACAAATTCACAGGAAAAAAACAACAACAACAAAAAAAAAAAACATCTTGCTATTACACATGGAAGTGGACACAAATTCTTGATCAGAACTGCCCCAAATTACATGCTGCCAGAAGCAGGAAAGGAAATGACCCTGCATATCTTGCCTATCCTCAGACATCTGTAAAAGCCCTTTGGATGCTAAGCCAAACAGCCCTTGGGGGTGATGCAGCATGGCTGTTCTTATTTTTGGTCAGTCCTTAATTTTTTATTACAGAATATGATGTTAGCAGGTCTTGGAAAAGCAAGAGGTTGCTTCATTGTGAAAAACATGCATGTCTCCAGCTTAAGTTGCCTACTTTAAAAACAGATTAGACAGACTACAGGAAGGTAGGTCCTGTCTCGCATAAAGCTTTCAGCTCGAGAAGTCCCTAAACCAACAATTACTAGAAGCTGGACACCAAAGGTAAAGATCATTTTACACATGTGAAATTTCTTATATAGGTCCCTGAGTGTCTCCCTCTACAAGGAACACAACCTGGAAAATCAGACTAGTTGGACTTAGGGGATGATCTGTAGCTGTTGTTCTTACTCTACATAGATCCATGTGAGGTAAGAAGAAATAAACATGCCTGAATGCAAACTGCCAACCTGCCCAGTCCTGTCCTGCTTTCTTGTTCTCCCCTTGTGCTTACTGCAGGCAACAAGCACACCTAAGCAAGATTATAAAGCTAATAAACAGTAACACAAGGATGCTGGAAGAGACTAGGGACTGTGCATCAGACAGCTACTTGGGAGTGGGCAAGCATACTATAAAATAGCTTTGTCCCTAATATTCTCTTTTTTTTGATCCAATACTCAATTTCAGCTGGAAAAAATAGTCCTTCTCAGATTTTACTGACTCAGAGACAGCCCAGGCTTACAGATCAGCAGAGCATTTTGCGTCAAACTGCAGAATGTTTTCTGTGTGCTTTACATCTAGCAGTATTTATTATCTATACAGTGATAGAAAAGCTAAAATGTAATGGTCATTTCAGAAAGGTCTTCTTTTACAGCTGAAAGCACAACACACCGTGCCTTTTGCAAGGCACTTGCCAGCATCAGATGTATCTGAAACTTTTTTCCGCTTAAATATTCCCCAACCCTCCATGGTCAACAGGCTACAGTGCTGCTGAAGGCAATGTCACCTTGTATTCTGCTTGTCAATCCAGACAGCAGGGTAGCTAACTGTGGCTCTAAACACAGTCACAAGGTCTCAAAGACACTGTATCCCTGGCAAGCATGTACTGTGGACCATGATCTCCTACAGAAAAACAGGAGGCTCATCTCACATAACATCAGGGACTCGAGATTCAGCAAAATGGTATAAGAAATAATCAGAAGAAAGACAATCTGAAGAGAATTCAGAAGGGCATAACTAAACAAATAAATCTACTGTAGGACTCTGAGGAAGGACATCTCCTGGCCCAGATATTGGCAGCTGACCCACATTGCCAATGGTTGACAAAGAGATTCAGGATGGAATTTGTGTGTTTGTTCTTCTTTACTTTTCATACATGTATATGCACACATCTATAAGCATATGTACTTAAAAAAAAAACAATCTCTGAACAGCAAGAAACATTTTAAACTTGTTTTCATCCCTCTCTCCTCTGTAAATGTTACAGCTGTCTACAATAGATAGAAAAGCAATTTGCTTTGAATTGTAGGTATATCAGGTCAGCGTTTGATCCTTGCTCTCCTGAATGCTGCATCAGCACTGATGGTCCACATACTGTTTTCAAGTTGTGAGTTACATTAAACACTAGAATGACTAGCCAATTTAGCAGTATGCTTTACTGATGGCTTCAACAGATTGGCCCTACAATCTGATGCTATTGTGAAGCAATATAATTCTGGTTTGTCAAGATCTTTTGAAAGACACAGGCAATTCAAGTAATAGATAAAGTCTAAATATGTCGTACATCAACTTTGGCTGTCACCAGCAACTAAAACAGACATACTAGGATCAAGAGTGGTCTTTTCTTCAGCCTGGGCTAAGGACTTAGCTTCCTGTTCTAATTATTTCTGTAGATCTGGTGTTGGACAAATGGCTTGATTTCTTGAAGTCCACTTACTTCAATCTTATAAACCTTCTTTTGCAGGTCCAGCTTGCTGTAGAAGTGTTAAGCCCCTGTTAACAAATGGCTGTCACCCTCTGATAACACAAAAAAATCTGTCTTTGACCCTGTGCTATAGGTCTTTCAGACCTACATAAAGGTCTTCTAACAAGTGAATGAAACCAGTAAGATCTGGATCACTGTGGAAGTGGCTTCCTCTCTGTTTACTGGCTAGAGAGGAAGCCAAATCTTACTGCTCTCCTAGCATGGGCTCCTTGATTTAGTCCTAAAATTAGAGCAGATGAATCCCTTGCCACCAATTTTGTTTAAACCAAAGAAATTATATGCCAAATTTTACATATTTTTAGCATTTGCAAAGTTTCAAATCAATAGTCGGATGCCAAAAGAAGGGACAATAAGCAGTTTAGTGCAAGGGTATCACTGTTTTAAAGGAAAAAAAAAGATATTTAGCTACAGTAATAGCTGTTAAAAGCACTGTACACTTTGTTTGTTTTATCACCCCTCAATAGATTAACCTTAGTTGGCTTACACAGAATAACTCAGATAAAAAAGAAATACCTACATATTTCCCTTTGAAAATGTCAAAATGTCAGAATATGACATTTCTTCATAATTGGATGAATTACAGAATGTCACATATTAGCTGATGGTGTGCCCAAACTCATAATGATGTAAAGAGGAGTCACATCTGCCCCATCTTCTTCATGGCGGGAAACACATCAAAATTGTCCTAAGATGCTGACCTGGCCTTTCCAAAGACCTATCTCTGGTTCTGCCAATCAAGGCAACTAAAGGAACATCACGTAATTTACCCTGTCATTCAGTAGACAGCACAAGAAGACACGAACCACATGTGTGCAACGACAGCTTAGTGAAAGCTCTCTGGAAGCAGAACGTGTTCACTCAAAACTTCGACAGACAACTCACAGGCAAACCAAACTTTTACTGAAGTTGCTCTGTTGCTCCATATTTTCCCCAGCAGTTTCCTCCCTTCAGCACACCCACACACAGCAGTATTTTCTGAGCTGGAGAAAGTCCAGAAGCATACCCTAATAAAGCTCCCCGTTTTCTCAACCACCTTGCTTTAACTTAAAATTTCTCTGAAGGTAGGAGGTTTCTGCTGATCTCTGGCGTTTGGAACCTGTTCCCATCATCATTACCTTTCTTAGAGACTCTTCATTTGTTGGATGCTGGTCTGTAATAAGAGGCAGGAAGGATAGTCATTTTTATAGCAACTACCTGCCAACACATTTCAATTCTTTATCCCCTCAAAATCCCACATCTGTCCATGTCTCCAGGCACTAGTGGAAAAAGCTCTGCATTAGTTATTTTTATTATCAACATAAAAATCTTTCAATTTATTTATTTATTAAGAAAAAAAGCAGCTATCTACAGAACTCAGTTCGTTTTGTCCTTAGGCAGGCATTTAAAGCTGTCTGCCAACTTCTTTTCTTAATAAAAAAAATAAGCTAAAGTCTTTATTACACACAGTGTAACAAAATGCGACCAGCTACGTTTACCCAGCTGACACACACACCATCCATTTATCAGGAAAATGTCTGTGGCTGAAAGAAGAAACATCTGATACACAAGAAGTGCCCATTTCTGAAGCACTACCACCACCAAGTTCTCACCACAGCACTGAGTCCAGACATGTGTCCTGACCCCAGATCCACACGATGCTTCTTTCCCAAGGCTTTACAAGGGAGCTGAGCTTCTGCCAACTGAGCTACCTCCAGAAAGGCAGTCAATAGAGACCTGCCACTTCAGGAGTTCTCAATAACATGGTTAATCTGCTTTGGGACCCAAGTTCAGGTGTCTGCATGACCCGACACCATATGGCTTCTCCATCTTTTCCCTAAAAGAGCAGAGAAAGGTGAAGCTTGCCCTGTTTGGTGCCACCAAGGAGACACTAGCACATCGTCAACCACCAGCCCTTCCGACATACCGCGTGGAGCTGAGACACCCCATGTCCAGGGGAGGTCTTGGCTGGATCTTTCTCAACAGCGTAGAAAGACTAAAAATATTCTCCAAACCACTTAACTGTCCTGCACAAATGCCTCTCAGTTTCTAATGTGAGCACATGGCAGGTAATCAGAACAGCATTTTCTGCCCCAAAACCTCATGGCTTATTTCAGAGCGAGCAGAGACTCTGAAAGGCAGGGAGGATTCAGAGTCCTAGCCAGGATATGTGTCAGAGCTGCTGCCTGCACTCTCTCTAGGCTAGTGACTGGCATGTTAAACCTAAACAACACATCTTAGGCTGACACAAGATGAAACACATTAGGCAGATGGCATGTTTTCTCTGCGAAAGCCAGCGACAGAGTATTTCCTCCTAATGATCGCCTGTTCTTGTTCTCACAGCAAAATTAGTTTTAAAGTAAAAAGGAACAGAAAAATACATAACACGATGAGAGCAAAGATTACTATGTGGAAAATATATCAATATCAGCAAGAGAGGGGTTTTATTCTTTCAATTCCATGGCTTTTATTTATATATATTGTTTATAAAAACAAACATCCTACTTAGTCAGACGTGAAAAGTCAAAATTTACATTTAAATGGAGGCATTTAGGTGCTTTTTTCCCCTCTCATCTCTTGAATACAGAGTACAAAAGACTAAAAACTCTCAATTTTCCTAAGTGGAAGGACAACAGGTGAATTTGCATTCTGGGAAATATTCATTAAGTGAACAATGTTCAACTCAGCAGTGACAGAGGCCCAGCTAATCAAGGGGAAAGGAGCACTGGTTATTAGACCTGGCAGGGATTTGTTCAACAGCTGAGTCCAGAGGTTGTGATCTCCTTGTGCCCTGTCCCCAGGGAGCAGATTATGCCAAATACAGCTCCCTGAAAACACCACCTACATTTCCAGATGTACAGTGGGTCACTATCTGGCTGAAAATCAAAGCAAATAAAAGTATTTTGGACATTTCAGTGCTACAATAACCCTGACTTCCTTGCTGGTGCGACTGTGGATGTTTAAGACATGAAGTATGCTGCTTATAAAGATAATAAAAAGATTTAGAATAGGTCCCTAATTACGTAGTATTGAAACCATTGTAAATAAATGAGAAAGGAGACAAACGTGGTCTTTTTAAAGTTTCAAACAGATGATATTTGTGATCTCTTGATTTGCTATCTCAAGCATTGCATCACTACCACAAAGTATACTCTAATGTTCATCCATCATCACTCTGGTTTCTCTGTTTTAGGCAAGTTCCCCTTTCTGCCACTCTCAAAACCTGCAAAATATCTATTACTTTTGCAACAAGGAACTCTAGCACTTCTGACCCTTCCCAAATTAAAGGCATTACCTATGTCAATTAATCCTCATGTACTCACACCCACTTCCATCCCTTTCATTCAGAAAGTATTTAAGCTCTATTTCAGGCTAACCCTGTATTCTCACACCCATTTTTGGCAACCAAGCCAGCCTCAAAAACTCCCTCATTTCCACTGCCCTGACCCACAGGTGCCCACTCATTTCCAGGCCCACTCAGCACCAAGAGCTACACTGGCCACAGGCTGCTGGATGTCTCTGTCATGATCAGCTGGGCAAGAAAGTCTAATTATTTGGAGAACAGTAACTCTTTTTCAGCTCAATCAGCTCGTTGATCTGTTCGTATATCATCCCCCCCCAAGAGAATAAACCAGATGATTCATGTAGAATTACTGTATAAATCAACTGTGTGGAGGGGTGGGGGGGAAAGAGCAGGAAAAAAACAGGAGCAGGAATATCACGAGTACCTGTCTGAGAGCTCACACTTTACGAAAGGAATGCGTTCATACTTAGTCATCTGTAGCAACGGATGAAGGACCAGCCTCAGACTTCTCCCCGAACGACCAGGAACATCGCCTCTGAGGGATGGGTTGATAACTGGTTTGAAGGAACCTACCTGCGAAATGGATGATCAGTACCTCATCCCCAGGCTTGGGTCTCTACAACTGTGTCCACCCTCATGGGCCATCAGCGCTGTGTGGTACTTGCCGTGCCCCTGTGCTCTGCTGGCCACATATCCAGCATGTGAGAGAGAAGCCAAGGTGGGTCATTTCTATCCATGGCTTCTTTTGAAAGGAGATCCAGGCGTGTGATCCAGGTGACACCGGAAGGTGCCACCAGGCCAACGAGGGCACCAGGCCTCTGGTGCACAGTATAGGTCTGCCCTGCAGCAAGGCTCATCCTGCAGGAGGGTTTGGGTTCTTAATGCCCCAATTGCCATGTTTTCATTTGGTTTTGGTCCAACCCATCCAGTTGCCTGCAACCTTCAAAAGCAAGGTAAGTGAGCTCAGCCTTCCTGATCCTTTACTCCAGACGTGAAGATGAACTCTGGGATCACCATATCATTCATATAGCTGCATCAAGAGGCAACCAACGTTGCAATATACCTGCAGAAATCAGAGCTTATTCTGGTAAGCATACACAGCAAAAAGGCAGGTAGTCTACTTCAGGAAAACCATTGGGATAAAGCTTTGAGATCCAAAGCGATGTCAAATTGATTCACCCTCCCCTCAGCTCTTCCCCCACTCTCCTGAGGTAGAGAAACCCCATTAGCCACCTCTTAGACAGCCATCTCTCACACACTACAAAAAGCAGTTCATTTACATGCATTTCCTTGGCAGCCATGTCCACAACGTACAATCCTGACACCTGTTAATTCCACGTAAGTGAACTCAGCTGGACAAGAGGATATAAAGTAATATAAAATGTCAGCTTTGACACTGTATGGATTAAGCCAGCCATGTAATCAGGCACTCTTTATGATGGACATATCATAGGTAAGCAGTGATGACAGAGTTTATCAGTTACCAAAACCCATTAATATATATGCCTCTGTCTGGCCCGGCAGGAACTGTTCAACCAGCAGTCTCCAACTTTGGGTCTCTCCAGATACACAACAATCTCACCTGGCGGAAACATTAACCCTTCTGAGTTACCTTCACGTCCCTGCAAGCTTCAGCTTGCTCTTGAATTAACCTTGAAACTCACTCAAAGGAATAACTAGGGAGCTCGAAACAGGCAGTGCTCATGGTCTGCAAACATGAAAGGTTTGGGTTCACTGGGACCCACTGAGACCTTGGGACAAGGTTAAGGTACAGCCCTCTCCCTCCTGCTCATCCAAGTACAGGACAAGTCAGCTCAGCTGGCTGCCGTGCTGCTCCAGCTGATGACAGCTGATCCACAAAGGCTCAAGCACCTTCTAAAACCTTCATTTCACACAGAATATGTTAAATTCCCCAGAATGGCTCCTCTACTGACATTGCATCTGCCTGGTGTGGACAAGTACTTGACAGGGGTGGCTGGATAGTCACTAGGCTTGAGTCAGAGATTCCCCCAAATATAGTCAGCCACTCTGTTTCCAGGTACCAGGAGCAAAGCAACAGGACATTCTTCTGACTCACCTTAGATATTCTTGCTGCCCCCAAACCAGGTATTTCCCTGCATTTTTTGGCAAAAGGGAACAAGCACAAGAAGTCATACCCATCTTCCTCTCAGCACTAACCAAGTTGTATGGATTTTTTTTTTTGTTAATATTTGTCCAAGAAGATTAAACTCTGCATCTCTGCATACAGCTACAGTCAGGTGCCTCACCTGGAGCTGACCAGCTCTTCCTCTCCCCACCCAGTGAAACTTTATTTTCTGTCATTTCACAGGACTATAATCTTACACTGCAGCGAGGAAGCAGAGGCACAAAGCTCGGGGAGAAGGAAGAGATTCAGAATATAAGCACCATCTAAACGTGACTCCTCCGCTTTCACACAGAAATCATTCTCAAGACCAACACACCTAACATGATGCTGGGCTGCTTCAAAAACAAACAACAAAATCCCCCAATCTATAGCATAAGTATTTTTTTTTTTTTCTGTTGGGGTGGGAGGGGTCATTTGTTTTGTTTTTCCAAAAGGTTCCCAGGTTCCTGTAAATGTCACCGAGTTGTGTATAAGGCTGTGGCATTTTGCTCTCTCTAATACCAGGAAATTCATATACTCACTTTTTCAGTTGTTTATCTTGTGAATACAAAGACTGAATCAAAGTGTCACAGGAAAAGAAAGTGGGTTGTTTTCTTTCCTAACTTTTCTGGGACTCGATAATGTTGTCTGTTTCTCTCCCACTTCTATTTTGTCTTAAGGCTCTGCATCTTGGAAGACTGTGAAGCTGCTGTGCGATTTTTATCTCCATGATTAAAGTGTTACACTTTATTGAGTTCTTTGCATCAGCACCAAAATCTGCAATGCAGGATTTTACATAACACTTCATTTTCTCCTCGCACCATTACTGTTATTAACCTGGTGGCAATAAACAGAAAATACAGCTTGGCTCATGATGTACTCCTGAGGATTTTTGTGTGTGTGTGTGTGTGTGTGTGTGTGCACGCGCATAACAGAAAAAGAGGGGAAAAAGAAAAAAAAGAGAAAAAAAAAAGAGAGAATGAGAGAGAGGCAGAAAGAATGAAAATGAAAGAAAATGAAAATGAAAGCCAGCCTACAAGATTAGGGACAGTTACATAAATTTGCTTTCTTTTTCCTCAAAGAACAATGGCAGCCTTTCAGAGTAAAAAAAAAAAAAAAAAGAAAAGAAATATTCTGTCAGCTCCTCCTTTTAAAGGGTTTCTTCTAAAGCATGAGATCAGAAAAAGAAGAATATCTCAACAACTCCAACATGCTCCAACTCCTTATTATTCTCCATCAGACTTCCCACATAGAAGATTCAGCTGGTATTCCATTTCAGATTATTACACTTTTTTTTTTTTTTTTTTTTTCCGTTTTTGTGTAAATGACTAACTTGGACAAACATAAGATCTGTCAGTAGGATACCAGTTCAAGAGCTATATGTACAGGCCATCACAAAAGACCTTCAGACTCCACTAATGGTTGGAAACAACAGGTTTCACAGGCACCAGATTCTGGAGGTATGGAAGAGACCCTATCCCAGTTGAGTATCCAGGAAACAGTGGGAATTAAATATCTGAGTGTGTGTGGGAAGCTGAAATTCTTTTTCTTGAAGTGCAGGAGGAGCCTGCGGTTTCTGGAGCACAGGCATCCAGTTCTGAAGGTAGAACTGCAAGATCAGCGTAGAAAAAGATGTGTTACCCATGAGCAGATGGTTACCAATATTTGTTTGAAATCTAGCAGTAGCAATGGAGAAAGAGAAGACAGAGTGGAAATTAATCTAATATGGAGATTTAGCTAGCTCAGCACATTAGAGAAAAAGTAATTGGGACTCAAAGGACTCAGAAAAGTCAGTTTGGATCTAAACTGACCACAATGCTTAAGATGCTTAGGTATCATCTTTAGAAATAACTTAGAAGGGCAAGCTTCATGAACGTGCCCTGCTTCTCTGCCCTTTAGATTGCATAAACACTCCTTTTACAGTCCTGAAGTGCAGGTAAGGGAGAAATCTCAAGAGCCAGTTTTCCACCGAGTGCTCAGTCAGGCCCCGTGGCTCTCCACGAAGCGCACAGAGCTGCGATGTCCACCCCAGCATCACGGAGCGCAAGTGCTCAGGCAAGGCGGTGGAGATTAGGCTCAGCAGTATTGCTATACAGCTGCTGTCCAAAGGACTGCTTACCCAGAGAACTTGTGGTTATTCTGAAGGACTGTTTTGTTTTTTAACCCAGGAGAAAGCTTTTAGAAAGCTCTCCAAGCTTCTGCCCCCTACTTATGTGGGTTCCTGCTCTTTACTCTTGCTATTTATTTTGCACTTGCTCTTTACTCATAAATGCTGCAGTTCGAAATATAGCAGAACATTTTTCAGCCCGTCAGTCTGTTGTTTGCTGTCAAGGAGACGAAATGTTACTACTTTCCTCTGGAGAAGCTTAGGACATGATGGATGAAATGTCACAAATAATTAGACTTTTCCTATGAATTACATTTTTTTAAACTTGTGTTTTCGTGTCAACAGGTATGTTACAGATAGGCTGTATGGAAAGACCTGGGGAAATTTTAGTTCTCCGGGAGCAGAGGTAGTGTAATATATGATAAGCCAAGGCACAGTTCCAGCCAAGACAACCTTTGCAGTCTGACCTAAAGTCCATCTACTCTGGGATCTTGTGGCATTGTTGAGGACAGGACAATAAATATCCATATAATGATAATCTGTATAATTATGAAGCTTAAAGGAAATAAAAAATGCAGGTCACTTTCATGCTCTGAGCAGAGATGTACTGCAGATGGGCAGATATTCAGATTGCATAAAATTGTCTTGAAAAGAGACCCTTCAACTCTGAACTCTCTGGCTAGATGGAGTTCGATAGCCAATCTGCACTTCATGGCTTGGACACACATCTATGAACAGACCTAAGGCCTGCCAAACACTTGAACGCGCCGCAAAAAAATGAAAAAAAAAAAAAAAAACCATTGGCATTCACATGCTTCTTCATTACTATTATATGAGTTTCAAAAGCTCTCATCATTTTAATCTCAAAGTTTATAAACAGCCAGTTGTTATATTAGGTAGGCAGTAAATGCTGGATCAAACATAACACTGCGGCTGAGTTACTGCTTTGAAATCTAGTATCACATGCAATGACTTTAAATTGCTTGCTTTGCTAGAAAGGCTCAAAGAATGTGAAGCCATGACACTCTAAATCACACTAATCAATGATGTAAATCTTAACTGACAGAATATATCAATAACCAGGGATGCTCTGGAGGAACAAATCATGGGAATTACACACCTTTTTAGGTCTCCCTTCCCATGACAAACTTATTTTCTTGATGATTCTACAATAAACAACAATATAAAGATCAGTAATGAAGTGGCAACATTTACTTACCCTTGTGACATGGAAATAAATTATTATCTCTTATCTACAGGGGAAAAAAAAAAAAAAGTTTCCCATATGTACTTGCTAAGTAATTTCAGATGTTTGGAAATTATTAAACTAAAATTCAAGCGGTGCAGTGGGCATCCTGAAAGGATCACAGAAATCCTCTCAGGAGGTTTTAGATGTTATTTTCACACTACAGATTAAACATATGCACATATACCCATATATATGTTGGAGGGGAAGGGAAGAGGTGAGGATTCAATGTTCCTAAACAGAACAATTCTTCCATGGGACTTCCTGCCATTTCCTATATGCATTATAGATGTGCATTTAGCCATGGGTATCGGATGTTATCAAAACAGGGTCAGAGAAAAAGAAAACCCACAATCACCACCACCAACAACAAAAACAACACAAACCAACCCCCCTGAAAACCTCTTGTCCTTACCCAGAGAACAGGGATCAGATTTTGAGCTCTTTTCTAAGGACCACACAACAATAGAAGAAAATTGCTTCTTAATAGCTATCATGATAAGTGAGAAAAGAGAGAGAGAAAAGAAAGCCGTGGAGTCCTCGACTGTGTCATCCCCTTCCAGCAGTACCTAAAGAGATGCCAGGCCAAGGCTGAGCCTGCCTCACATCCTGTATGTCTGGAGGATATTTTATTGCTTTAGACTATCATGCTGCCTGGTATGGTGGATAGCCACTTCTGAGAGTCAAAGTCCCCATGACTCTCAAAAAAATCACTTATTGCTCTGTGAGGAGCTTCGAAGTTGATAAAAACCATCATCAAGTACTTTTTTCTTCGCTTCACAACTGTTTATGTTCTAATGGCCACGTGCAGATTTATCAAAGGGAAGAGTTAAGTGGTTGTATTCTTTCTCCCCCTCAGTAGAGCCCATCATAACTTACAGCGTATAATAGCTGTGCATTCTTCCCCTTCATCCGTACTGCCGCCAGATACAGCTCAGGAACACTGTCAAATTTCCTGTAGTGAAATCATACACATGGCTCCAAGACAGATTCCCCATCTATTCATCTACCTTCACGTGCTATAGCCACCACCACAGCATCCCTAATAGAACAACTCTCCATAAGCATCACAGATAACTGTGGCTACTTTTCAATATGCCTGTGCTCCCCACAGCACTTTTAATCTTCAGCAGACCTTAAAACAGCTCACAAATTACCTTTATCAGTGTCACATTGCAGCTTGGCACAGTGAAGCACTCAGAGGTAAAACAACTCGCCCAAGGTCACGCAGGAGGTCGGACATAGTCAACCAACACTTTCCATTTCTATCCGTTATACTGCTGCTCCTGCTTGTGCTGAGGTAACAGGTAAAGGCTCCATCTACTACATGGAGGTCTTTTTACCTACGGTCCCATTTTCAAGCGTGGTCAAGACAGAGGTTTTGACTGCAAAAGTTACACATAGGGAAAAAGAAATTAAGCTCTTCGCTTCCCCTCCATGTTTCTTGAACGTAAGGACATAATTATCGGAAAGAGATTTTCATTGTTGAGTGCAACTCCTACCACCAATGGATACAGGAAAAGAAGTTAGAAACTGTTTTTTTCAGGCAAACTATTCCACATGCTTTGCTATTTCCTACATTTTTGCCCTGTTTATCTCACTTGCTCCATTTCAAGGTGGAAATATGAAGCATTCCAGCACAACCGCGTAATGTTGGCGCTGCTCCACTTCACTGGAGGTATGGGCGCAGCATCAGCTACCTGGGTGCATATTCCCACAGCGCTCTTCTTTTGTGGTTTTCTGTGACGGTGCCCGAGTCACTGGGCTCATTTATCACACACTGCAAGTTGCTGTCTCATAGCAGAGGTGGAAGGAGCAGGAGGCCTCTGTGTCATGAAACTATATGTGCACCGATTTCCCAGTTCTGCAACGGGCTTTGCATTTGACCTTCAACGAGTCATTCAGTTCCTTTCAGCTATCACTTTTATAATACGGATTGCAGAATGCCTGTCTGCCTAATCTTCATAAATCACAACCTCCTGAAGGAGGACACACTTTCTCCCAGTGTATGGTAAACACAGATTCGACGGGATGTTGATCAGAAAAGGAGCTCCCAGGAACTGCTGTATTACAAATAACTCGTGATTATACACACAGCTCCCTTTCCCTGTGCTGCAGGAGGGAAGCACAAGAGTTATTGTAATATGAACATCCAGGTAGCCTGTTATTTGCAAATGTGCTGTTTACTTAGGAAACCACCCTTGCTTGTATTTAGTTCTTTTTACCTCCGGTTAAATCAATGCAGGGAATACTCTTCCTATTCCCATATCTCAATAACAATCATGCAAAAGGTCATACAATAGATCATCAATAAAAAACTCCTGAAAATCAGTTTTGCTCCACAGTTTTCATGTAGTTAAATTATTTTGGAAATAGAAGTGCCATTCTTTAACCCTGTCAGATACTTATAGGCACAACATTCAGGTTCTATTTAAAAATCAAAGCGTAAAAGGACAGAAAAATAACACACCACCCTCAAAAACAAAAAAAAAAACAAAACAAAACCCACTAACACTAATGTCAGACAGGCCTTATGAAAAAAAGAACATGGAGATTAAATGCTATCCTTTATGGCTTGCAACCCAAACAGAAGATCATTGAGCTGGAGTATGACAATAAAATCAACCACACATGCAGACAAACTGGCTAGCTGAGTCTCAGCTCTCTTCACGCTAGAAAATTGTCCAAAGGGGAAAAAAAAAGCCATTAGGATAACTGGAAGAATAAATAAAACTTTTTAAATCTTTCAGTTTCAACCACCTATGTAATAAGCTGCTCTTGATAACAGGGGAAAGTCTGAGGGTGTTTTTTCTTTCCTGTTAACATGGGATTTTTACTCTGACAATTTCTCTTTAATGTTACTTGAAGATAGGTTACTCTAGCTGCACATCAAGAATATACTAGCTTGGAGTTTAATTTTGAGACACTTAATATTACATTTTGCCAAGGAATGGCTGTTCTTTTCCTGAATTTCATGGCTCATTGAGCTTTCAGGTAAGAGACGGTTTTACAGGAATATGTCTCTGTGCATTCTTTACAGTCCTTACAAAACCGCTTGGCCGGCCAGAGCATGCTGATTGCCTGGGGAGCATTCAGTAGGGATAGGTTAATCTATGTGACCTGCATAGTTCAGCTGAAACTGCTGCGCAACTCTCTAAACAGCCATCTTTATTTCCTCCCCATCCACTCTTAAGATGCCAAATAATATATATTGATATACATGATATACAAACACATACAGAGATGAACACAAACTCACCTCCTTTCCTACAAAAACATGCACCCTGGCATAAAGACACAGGCTGACCCATACAGACCTACCTAGGTGCAAGCCAGCATATGTGCAGAAATATCACACTTGCAGTCCAGCACGAGCCTTTCTGCACCAGCAAGAAATACAACTCAGATGCTGGATAGGGAACTCTCCTTTCCAGTAATGAAAATAATTTGTCTGGTCTTTAAAAGGAAAGGACAAGCAGGCATGATCCCCCCAGGTTGCAGCCTTTCCCCGTGTGCTGGCATAGTTGATGTTTAAACAGATGATGAGTTATCTGTTGTAATTACTCAGACTTGGAGCAGGGGGGGGTAACTCTGCCCTGATTACAAGCCTATGCTTTCCCCCAGCCTCCTAGCAGCGTTTTTTGGATGTGCTGCCCAAGCCACGGAGCACTTTGTAGCTCTACCCAGCCTTCCTCCCACCCCTTAACACCTCCTCTCGCCTTTCCCCCCACCCCATCAGCGCTGTCCTCCCAGCAGAAATTGCCACACGTCTGTATGGAGGACAAGCAGAAGAATAAGGTGACAGTTCTTTAAGGAATGAATAAAAATGCAAATTAACAAACACCAAATTTGCTGTAAACATTAAATACTTCAGACATGAAACCTTCTGTGCTACAAGAGTGCTTTCAGCATTATCTATTCACAGCAGTTCCTCTGCTCCTGAGGGTCATAAACACTGAGAGATGGAGCCAGCAAAAAAGCTCTAGTTGAAATTCAGCTCACAGCAAAAGCAATTTCCGAGTGTGCAAAGTGCTGTCAGCAGGCCTGATGTTTGTGTATGAAATATAGACAATATGACTGGCCCATCGGCAGTCACTGTCAGCCTGATGGATGGTGCCTGAAAAGAAGTAAAGCGGCTGCCGTTAGGGCCCAGTCTATCAGACGCTTGATGGAGATTCGGGGGCTTAATAGAGGTAAAAGTTTCTTCTAATCGGACAAAATTTCCAGCAGTGATCACAAAGAAAATAAAAGGGATAGCAACGTGATATAGGGCACAAGCAAGGCTCTCCCTGCTCAGCCACGATGCAAAAGAGAGGAGGAAAGCAGACAGAGCACAATTGCTATGCCTGGTCCTTAGACCTGGCCCGTCCCAGAGCAGATGGGGCAGTTGTCCAGCTCAGCAAGGGCACCATGAAGCTTCTTCAGGGTCTCGCCACGGCGCACTCCCCCTCGCAAAATGAAAACATCACATTTTCAGTTGCTTTGGTGCTCTTTGCAGCGTGCATGTTGCTATGACAGGGGAGTGACATTGTGTGGCAGGTCGACACTCACACCAGTGCAGAAAGACTCATGAAATACAATTCAATTGTCCTTTCCCCTGCTACCATTTGCAAAATATAGTCATCTCTCCTTTTTTTTGTTTTTTTTTTTTGGTTTTTTTTTTTGTTGTTTTTTAGGGGGCGTGAGGAGGGGGAGGATGTGCACAAGGTTATTAAAAACTTCACGTGGAGTATGTGGGGTCCTTCTGCAACGCAGTGGATGGAAGGTAAATGCCCAAACTCCACCCCATGCTTCACATTATGGGTCTCCTCGCTCACAATGTCAATCAAAGACCCACACGCAGGAAAAACGGAGGCTGTGTAAAAGCAAGGATCAGAGAGCAAATTGCAGTAGCTCAGTTACTAAGACATGTGCCAAGGAACCATGAAGATCAAAAGGCTCTCATGAAATAACACTGACCACTTCAATAAAGCCTGAGTGGTTTCCAATTAGAAGTGAGCTTGGGCTTCAAAGTTAAGGCACAAGCCTGTATCCAAACTGTGCATATTGTAAAGCTAAATGATCCCGCAGCTTCGATTCACTCCTATTTGCAAAGGCAAAGAAGGGTTGAAAGCAAGCCCTGTTCTCCTCCCTTCAGACATGTGAAAAGGGAACTTCACAGCAAGGGATAAGGGAAAAGTATTGCAGATTCTCTCTCCAAGATAGCACTGTCAAGCAAGGAAAAGAATATTTTTAAAAATGGTCAAAATTCTTAAGAAAACCGTAATGTGAATGAAGCAACATGGAGAACAGAAAATTAAAACTATGTAGAAATAGAAAACACTGATAGTTTAAGACCTCCTCAGGTCTAGCACTTTGTCTAAAGTTTTGGAAGAAACCACATATTTAAATAAGGAACTGTAGCCTGAAAATCCTGCCTTTGCACTAGTGATGGAGTGAGAGTTTATACTTCTCACCCCATCACTTCAGCTCCTCCCTGATGAGAAATGGAGACAAGAGTGGCTGCTGGGAGCGTTTGGGGAATTGAAGAGTAGTCATTTATTCCCATAAACATCTAAAGAGATCACTCTCCATCAAGAGGAACAGTGAATGTTTCAGCAGCTTGGGTGGCCGTGGCACTGGACACGACAATACTCAACGCGAGCTCAGGGGGTTACACAGCACACCTGGTTAGGCCCCACGGGAACTTCCAGAACAAGCTCCAGACGTGCAGCCTACGGCTTCACTCATGTTTCTCCCCCTGCTCTCTAAAAACATAGACTTTCTTCCCAGAAAAATCTCTATCCCAAGAGCACAGTCAGGAACCCATCTCTTCCTATGCTCAGGCAGACCTGGGCTCTGCAGACGAAGCCCTTTGGAGGCTTCGCAACACAGAGTGAGGTTTTTCTCCTGGGATGCAGCTTATCTGCCCCAGGCTCAGCTGGGGATGCTGCATCCCAAAGCCGTGCTCCAGGACTTGTCACAGGCGCTGGCAATTTCCCACTTACCGAATGTACACGAGTGCACGCAGAACTCGGCTTGAGCCTCTGGTAGCAAAACAACTCCTGACATTAATACCTTTTAGCACAGACTCCAGAAGAACTGCTAACAGTGAGCCTCTAAAAAAGATTGCCGCATCTTTAACAGGTTTGAAACCGAGCTCCTTTACCCTATTACCAGCACCTGATGAAAACGACTACCCTATTGAACTCACCAGCGGGCCATTAGAAGTGTGTCAGATTATATTAACTAGGCAATTAAAAAAAAACACCCGACCAGCAACAACAAGGAGCAGGCAACTCGGCACACAAGGAGAGCCTGTCTGTCGTTTTGCAAATCCCCAAATTAGTTTTGAAAGGCCACTTTCAGCCTGGAGTTAAGGCCAGATTTACCCTCCGCGTGTCTGCAATTGGCTGAATCTCTGCGGTAACCTGATGAGGCTGATTATTTATGATAAGTGACTGACATTGGACTCCTGCCCGAAAGGCGAAGGAATGAAAGCTGCTGTGACCCCAAATGAGAAGATTTTCTATGAACAGCTCAGACAAACTTTTTCTTTAAAAAAAAAAAAATAAATAAAAAAAATCAGATACTGTGTTTCATGTAGGAGATCAAATAATTAACCAAACAGATGTGCACATATTTATAACAAAAGGAGTCTGTGTGGGGGGAGTATCCAACCGCAAACAAGCCATTTATTTTAAGACTTAAGTGTTGCTGAAACTCCCAATCAGAAAAAGAAAGAATCATTTTTAAGCGTGGTGTGGGAGGCATTTTGGAGAACTGGGGGTAATTTAAAGCAGAATATGCTTTTTTTTTGATGAGACTGCCAAAACCAAAATGCCTCTGGATAAAAAAAAAAAAAAAAAAAAAAAGTTAATTTACATACAGACAGAGCTGTCAGGCAAGTCGTCAGCGGAGAGAGGGATAACAAGTCTTTGGGTAACAACTCCCTTGTTAGGAAGATGGCATCGAAAAGCAGGATCAAGGGAAGTCACTATGCAGATGCAGATGTTTTAAAGGCACAGTTAGCATTTTCTGTGGCTTGGGCAGGAACATTGCAGCTGCCTCATCAGTGTAAGGAAGGAAGCCACCTGCATGAAGAATACGTGCATAGCTGGGCAAGTAATTTAGCAATATCTCCTACTTCTGTAGAGCAAGGGGAAGGTCTACAAAGGAGGTTGTCTCTAGAACCAGTCTTGGCTACAGAAGTCTTCATGTGTTGAAGGAGGTGGCAGGAAGGACCTCTGAGGTCCAGTCATGCTCTTCTGAGGGATAATTCCACTTCAGCAATGCCAAAAGTGGCATTGATCTGCTTTTTTTGGCAATCTGAATTGATTTTGAAAAGTAGTATGGAGATATCGGTCAGTTAAGCTTGGCAGTTCCTCCTCAAGAGACGCTGAGACCAGATATTGGAGCCGCTCACAAACGTTGTCAACACAGCAAGTGCTTCCTGCTCTCCATCCCACTGCCTGCAGCCCCACATCTTCCACCTCTGTGGATACACAGGCCCAAGAGATAGGACCTGGCTGCTGGAGTATTGCATATTCCCAAGAGGAAGAGATCAGAGAAAAGGGAAGGATTCTGCTGGTGAAATTCAGGCACAGGCAGCCAGCTGGACTGGACTTGGCCACTTTGCTTGATATGCAGATCTCTTCTACCATCTTTAACTTTCACACTTCACACTTCTACCATCTTAAACTATTACCATCTTTAACTTTCCTACTAACACACTGATTCCTTGAGAACTGCCATCCTTTTCCACCCATTTAATAATAATAATAATAATAATAATAATAATAATAATAATAAACTTACAAAAGTTGAGAGTGGCCCTCGAAAATCTGATGAGAAAGAGATTAACTTCAGTTCAGTCCCCCACTTCTCTATCACTATGGGTTTCTTGCATGAGGGAGGGGGCAGTTTGTTTTACTGGGCTCCTCCTCTTAAAACAGATTATGGATTATTGCTTAGTATTTCAGTGCTGATGGGAGAAAACCAAGATCCCAGGAAGCAGTATAGAGAAATCCATAAAATGGAGCCACTGAGCGTAATGGTCGCATACTTTTAACGGAACCCAGCAGCACGCAGCTCACATCGCAAAGATCCATCGCTCTTCTCAATCAGCGCATCGTCCTGACTCACTGCGTTGGTGGCTCACCAGCCCGCTGGACGGGCTGTCGTGCCCGGCTGATGTTTTCGCGGTACGTTCAACAGTACGTGAGTGCCTCTGCCTACCCACACGGAAAGCCTAGCAGGAAACAAGGTACTCATCACACCGCCACTGGATCCAGCTGGAAGGATGCCGCTGGCAGAGACAGGAGGTGCAGCCGCCCCATCGTCCTGGAGAAGACAGTGGAGCTGGCCGAAATGTTCCTGCCTGAACCTTTCCATCTAAAAAAAATCATCTTCTTGTCTCTATGTTT
>VZSV01000043.1:4079136-4094417 GCA_013398735.1 Nothocercus julius | reverse complement strand
AAAAAAAAAAAAAAAAAATTTGTTCACTCCTAGGCCCCAACACAGTGTATCCTGCAAAAAAATGTTTAAGCTGAATATCAAAGAGAGATTTCATTTTAAGGAAAACTAAAGCATATATTTCACAAGCTTTACAAAGGACAAAAAATCATCTAGGGCCAGAAATCTCTTGATATTGCTTGAAGACTGCTGTCTTCATATATGTATCATAAAGTGATATGTATGCTACACAGAATTGTATTTCTTTGCTACCAATATATTGGAGAAGAAAAGGAACAATTGTCATTTGAAATGTCCTCTAATTCAAAATATATCCTGGAGATTGGAGACTGCTAGCACTGCTCTCAGTGGTGCCTTTATGGGAAGAACTGCACAGAAAGTGCTGTCTTGTGGACTGACAATTAATAAAGGAAATGTTTTCCAAAATCCATCTCCTGGAGGTTTGTCCAATGAGTGACCCATTGCGAACTAAGTGCAACTCCAATGCAGTAGTGGGTGTCCTCATAATGATAAAGAAAACTACTGTTACAATAGTGTTTTTTTTTTTAATAAAATAAAAATAAATAAAGCACTTCAAACACCATCGTACAGTAAGAAACAACTTGGCTGCCTGTGGGGGTGGACAGGCTAATCTAACAGATTGTTCCCATCTCTGTCTTCCAAGATGCTACAAGAATGATAAATCTACCAGAAAGCCAGTACAGGTGACTCACAATTATCTGCATTTCACAAACGTGTCCCCCTGATTTCGATGATACGACTGAACATCAGATGGGGTCTGGTTTCAGAAGCGTGCCGCTCCCGCTGACACTGTCCTCTGCAAAGCACTAGCAGCTCAGTCTATTCGGTCTTAGCACTATATTCCAAACCACTAGCAAATATTTCAACAATATACCCATTCACTGCTTCTACTAAAATATTAGTCAGAGAACAGGTATTCACTCAAAATTTCAGAGAGCTGAGATGAGGCACGTGGAATATCTCCAAGATCTAAGTATTTCTAAGTTATTTCACTTAGCCAATTTAATAAACATATTCAGAATAATAATAAAAAAAGAAGCCATTGCGGTATTACGTACATGAGGTTATATTTTCAGCTGGGATGGTGCTTTCAGCTTATTAAGTCCTTACCGTTTGTAAAATCCCCCTGCAATATATTTGGATTGCATTTTTCTCATGCTTGTGAACACACCAGAAAGGATATTTAAAGGCAAAATAATAAAACACCACATCAAATAAAAATAGTTCCAACTCCTCTGAGTTAGTACAACACAAAGAATATAAAAGGGAGAGGGAGGAAAACAGGGAGGGAAAGAACTGAGGTTGTCAGTCACTAATACATTTATTCAGTATTTCCTCTCCCCCTCCCGTACTTTTTATACTACAAAAAAAGTTTTAATTCCAAAAACCAAATTTGGCCGGTAACTTGGCAGTCCTGAAAAAAATAAACTTGTCACCAATCTATAGCAAAAACACGCGGGGTTTTTGTATGATACACGTCCTGGCTGCAAACTTCTATGTATAGCCTACTTTTAACTGATGCAACCAATGCCCATGGAAAGGTAACTGGTCAACTGTTTACGGCTCAAGGTCTTTCCTTCCTTCCTAATAGTCCCCATGTCTTTTCCCTGCACAAGACTTTCTTTCAAAAAGAAACTTTCAACTTGCTTTCAAAGTTCTCTCTCATTTATAGAAAGTAAACCTTGTTCCTTATACACCATTCAAGCAAAATGCTTGTTTCTTGCTCACTACCTGAAAAAAAATGAGCAGAAAGGGTGGGACAGGATTTTTTTTTTTTCCTTTTACCTTCGCATAACTGCTTTTATTTTATTCATTAAATTATCAAATTATGGAAAATTATCAGCAGAAGAGTCTTCATTTATGATATGTATCTCAACACTCCTTTTTGGGGGACACTGGATTTGGAATTCCACGGGTAACACCCTGCTAGTCCTGCCAGGTGCCACTGCACACAGAGGCTCCAGGTGACACGAGGAGGGACAGGGCCTCCCCTGTGCAACTCCCATCCCTTTATCCAGGTTGTATATCCAGCCTGGCTAAAATCATCCTTAATATTGTCTGTCCTCTGGTCCCTCAGTACAAGAAAGCAGCAACAGCAGCAGGAACAAGAAGTGTCTCCTAGTTTTAGGGGTCACCTTCGGTTTAGCTGTGAAAATGGAGTGCAGCAGCTGCTGGTGGCACTTTGCTGAACTCATCCTTGCAAAATAATAGGTGTTGCTGCTCTCATGTGATGCTCCATGACCGATTTATCCACAAGGAATTTAAATGCAACTCATTTGACCCTTCTGCTCCAGTCTCCCATGAACCACAGATTTGAAATCCACGTGCTGGAAGGGTGGAACCCCCAAAGCAAAGGAGGCTGCTGAGGCTCAGTGACACGGTTACCTGGTGAACGTAATTCTGTAATGCCCAAGCCCACCACATGCTAAACATGCTGGATAAAAAGACATCCCTGCAACATCTCCACAAGCTTCTCCATCCGTTCCCACATCACGACCCTCTCTGGAGCTTTTCAGAGCTGTGAAACTCAGTTCTACCAACACGCTGATACAAACAGTAAGTAAAATTTTTTCTGAACAAACATCCAAATGTTTGAGCATTGATTCAGATTCCAGCTGAGCTTCTAACCCCTCCTGGCTTACACCTCACTACCAACCTTGACTCCGGCTCCGCTAGTCTCCATTTGTTACGTCTTGGGGTAGCGCATCAGTTAATCTGTCGTACAGCTCTAGTGTTTGTTTCCAGACATGGCTGTAAAGGATGAAAGGGATCGCTCATGGCTGTTATTCAGTAGAGCACCTATGGATACACTTCTGAGAGCTACAGGCAATTTGGGGAAGGGGAATTATGAGTAAACAGTGGTAAATATTAAAACAGAGGAAAACAAATGTCGCTACAAAAAAAACACAAGAAAATGCAGCTTCAGACTTCAAAATCTCACTGGATCAAAACTCGTTTTCACTAAGCAAAACTGAAAGAAAAGCTGAAAATTTTGGGTATGAGTGGAAGTGTTTATTGATTACTGCTTTGCCAGTTGCAAAATAAAATATTATCAAGGGGAAAACTTGAGTATTTGCTTTGCTTTATCCTTGAATAACTTAAAGCCACATGTGCAGATAAACCTTTTTGCTAAGAGAAAAAAAACCTTCCTCTCCATGTTTGTCATATCTATGCATTTTACTATTCAGCCTATTCTAGCAATAACTCACGGCACTTTGAATTTATGTGCAGTATTTAATAAGAGCTGGTGTGAATGTCGAAGGTATCTTGGTAAGATGTTATGTGTCAAAAAACGATCATGTTACATAGTGATGGATTAATATGAAGAAACAGCTTGAAGGCAAGGTATTCATTTTTTTTTTTTTTTAATGACAACACTAATACATTTGTTTCAGTTCTGAAATTAATTTCCTAATAGTAAGAAAGGTCAAAATGAATGAGAGGCATGTGAGCCTTTTTGTCACCTTTAACAAATTATCCAAAACAGGCCTGTCAGATCTAAAGGGATAACATTTTGAGTAATAAATGTTAGTACTGATTAACTGGTCAAAGTTAATTCGTTTCAGGAACTGCTATATGCAGAAGGTGCGAATGCCTTCATTTGATTATTTTATTTCTTCTATCATGCTTTCAATACGGGTTTTCTGGAGTAGACTACTAAGTGTTTTCTGTGAATGACATCCGTTAGATGGAATAAACTGAAGGTATCATCTTCAGCAAAGCTCACAGGGGATTCTATTTCAATGGTGAGACAAGTCAAATGAACAGTAAAAAAGGATGTCCTCCAGTTTATGTAACATTCTTGAACTTAGGCTCCAATTCAAGAAGCACAAAAGCTTTTATACTGCAAGTACCTTCCTGAAATTCAGCTTTGAAATGAAGGCCTTTTTTTTTTTTTTTTTCTCGTCTCACTGAGGTATTACGAAATGTAAGCAGGAAATTGATTGGAAGTGAAAGGGATGTTTTGTAGCTCTCATGGGTTTTTGGATACCTGCTTTTCAGTGGGGTTACAGAAGAAGGGATTCTCCCAAAAGATCAGCCCTCCTGTGTTTAGCAATGCTGTAAGTTAACATCTACCTACACAAACCTGATCTGGAAATCACAAAAGAAACATCTTCAGCTTAACTGGTTTAAAACAGGTAACAGAAGATTTATCACTAGGACTGGGTTGCTCTTTTAGGCACGTTTAGTATGTTAGAGCATTTAAATGATTATAACTTCCTTGGGGCGAGACTGCAGTTGAGAAACCACAGTTCTTTCTGGCGAATCAAGTCTATTCTGAGCATAATATCCAACAATGTCTAGCATTTAGTGGACTTCTGCAGGAAATAAAAACACTCCCTCACCATCCTTATTTCACAGACATCAGACTGAGTGCGAAAGATACAAGTGTTTCTCAGTAGGCCCCAAAATTGTTGAACAAAATGTTACCACAACCTGGTTATAAAGCTAGAATACATATAACTTAAACAGAGCTTTTAAGAGCCTGTGTTCCACAGACAAAACTCCAGCCCTGTTCTCCAGGGACTGAATACGATTCATGAGATGCAACATGTTGGCAGAGTATTTGTGCCACAAAACACTGATCAACTTTTCCTATTTGTCCAACAATACCAGCTGGGCTAAGAAAAATTGTTACCTCTCCTCCTAAAAGCCTTGCTTTCTACTTGGACACCATGACAGCCACAATGACATCATATCTTATCCCACAAGAGTATCTTCCTATCTCCTGGAAGTCTTGATTGTGTTGTCCAAAGAAATTGTGAAATCACCTTTTAACACCAAATATATGAAATCCCTTAGGCATATTGGAAAGAGAGGGAAAATTTGGATCATCCTTCTGCTCAAGCATTTGCAGTTCAGGGAGTGTTTCTTACTGTCATTTTGTACCTCCACCGATTGCTTTTAAAAACAGACAAATGTGTGTTCTGCTGCAATATTGACTATTCCAGCATTGAGGCTCTTTCAGCCTGAAAAAGGGTTGCTCTGAACTTATCCTGCACAATTACAGGCGTTTTCCTTGGCAAGCAACATTTCCACCTCAGCAATACCTTTTTGCTCACTCCCAGTGACCCGTAGTGCTGCCAGGTACCCCCTTCCGAAGGGATCCGCTGTGGTCTGCTAGTAAATCTTCAGCTCAGCCTCCCTACTGATGCAAATCCTCCTTATCCAGCTCATAGGCCCAGCGGTGCCTTCAACACTGAGTTGCTCCAATACCATCTGCTCCAACACTGCACAGCTTCGTGTTGAGGATCATACACTACTAGCACCTTATAAGTGATTTCTGCAGACCTGCTGAATTGTGGATCACAGAACTGACACAGCCAAGAGCCAAAGAGTTTCTCTATGCCATTTTTCAATTGCTTAGAAAAGGAGTCTCCTCTTCTGTTTTAATTAGGAGACCACTCTGGCAGTCTAATCCCAAAGTTAGTGAAGTTTTCCACTTAACTTATTCCTATTAACTTGTACTATTGAAACTCTGGTCAACACTAAATAAATCCCTTTCTCTTTAGGGCTTATGCAAGTCAAAAAGCTAGATGAGAACAGAAAGTTAGGTGACAGAGAGGGGGAGAAATATGCTGGATTCTGATAATTGCTCTTCTCAGAATAAAAGGTTTCCAGTTTATTACAGTCAGAAGGATTTCTGCAGCATTGAGAAGACCATATCAGTCCATACATATTAACACAAGATTGGGCTCTCTATTATGATATCAACATTTTTTTCCCAACAGACAGCAGCATGACTAATCTCAAAGCTCCAAAAAATAAAGCGTCTCTTCTTTGTTTGGCCTCTGAAATCTTCTAAATATTTTTTAAAAAATACTCCCTCTTCAATCCTTCCTACTACTTTAAAAAAAAAAAAAAAAAAAAAAGTCCCTCTAAAGAATTTAAAGTGAAAGAATTCATTCAAAAATAAAACACAAAGAGAAAACCTCCAGTGGTAGATTCCTTCTAACTGGTGAATTTATTCTAAACTCAGTATGGAGAAGTGAGTAAAATAAAGGTCAGCCCCTGTGCTGGGAATTCCCCTGACCTTTCAGGCTGCATCCATCATCGATATTACACAGAACATGCCATTTATCACACCAAACAGAGAGCAACTCTTTAACTCCTTTTCTCTTCCCAGCAGCACCAGGCCCAGCAATTATTCAGATTTTAAAGCACAGCTGATGTTTATCCAGCTTCTTTTCACAGCTCTCCCTCTTTGGGTCCCTCCCTTCCCCAGCCCGTGGATGTACAGTAAACGATGGATACAGCAGGGAGCACATGAGGACTGTTGCCTTTTGGGTAGAAGGTTGTGGCGGGGGAGATGCAAACTGCATTTGAAAAGGCTGTTGAAGCCTTTTAAAAAGGCTCTGCTCTCTGCTTCCCTGCTGACACCAGGCCCATCTTAACAACATCTGCAACGATTCTCTCCTGAATTCAGTAGCAGATCGAGGGAAGTTTTTCATTATTGAGGAAGAGGGTTCTCTGAAAGAAGGTTTCAAACCTTTAGGAAGCATCAAGTATTTATTCTGCAGTGCCTTCTACAGAGGCAGCTGAGAGCAATTGGGTCTATCACAACCACCCTGGGAGAAGTGGAAGGGAAGCCTGGGACAACCCCACCTCTGTGTCAATGTGCTCCCAGGTTTTCCTACCCCAAAAGGGCAAGCATGTCCCAGAAGACCCATCCACACAGGGTGCCCCAGAGCTCGGCTTTCCAGGCCCAGGTAACACGTGGCAGGATTCAGAGCCAGCACAAGTCCCAGCAAGGGATTCGGCCCGACCACCAAGCCTAGCAGAGCATCTCAGCCCCTCTGCGCTGCACACAGTGTCCTCGTGCCAATCAGGGTCTTCTGCTTGCATCTGATTCGCACATTACCAGCACTAAGGACCAATTTGGGGTCTCCCAATCTTCCCCTTTGCTGAGAATGAAGGAAGACAGGGCAGTTGCCAGGATATTTATGAAAGGGTGAGTGGGGCAGCTATATTTGCAGAAGGTTAAACAGCCTAATGCATAGTATGAGCATCTGTGTCATGAATCAATGATTAAAGTAAAGTCTCTTTCATCAAAATGCAGCCATCTCAAACATAGTAAATAATAGGCTAATTAGGCATCTGCTCATTTAATGTCCAAAGGGAGAGGCCAGGTCTTGGCAACAGTGAAAAGTCATTTTCAAAGCTGTGAACCACCTACGGCAAAAGGGATCAGCTCCTTCCTCTACCAAATGAGGCTCTTCATAGGGAGGAAGACAAGAGTATCTCTCCCTTTCTGTTTGTGCTGCCAGGCCTTACAAACTGACCTTGGGTGGGTGAATCAGATAGGAATGGCCTGAATCAGTGAAACATTGCCATGAAATGCAGGACCTGACCTTCAAAAGGACAATTGTTTAGAAAGGAAAGAGTGGGAGATTGTAATGGTTACAAAATGGGCACCTTTGCTAACAATGATAATTAGTTTTCCTTCCATGAACTCGGTCAATAGAAAAGGCCCGTGACACACTTGCAAGTACAATAACTTTGAGCAGAGATACATGCTCCATTTGATTCCTGATCACTTCCCTCCCCTAGTCCCTCAAATTAGGCTCACCTTCCTTTTCTGTCCTCCGTAAGTGCAGGTCAGCATGGGAATCAGCTCCTCATCCTGTTGTGGTGGGGCTATCAGCATGCTGCAAGCCTGGCTGTGGTGTGGTACCTCTGCAGTGGGCAAATCTGTTTTGAATGATAGCCAGATTTAAGATGGGGTCTCTTAAGGTTGATTGAAATAACCCCAGAACTGCAAGGATTATATTCCAGCAGGGAGGCTGCAGATGCATCTTTATTCAGAATAAATGCCGTTCCCTCCTAAGCACTCTTATCTATCCCTCACACATAGCTCTGAGATCCCTTAAAGCAGTGAAGTGTCACTGCGAGGCAACCGGATACCTGAAGGCCCCTTGGCATGAGGCAGCCCCTCAGGCAAAATCTGTAGCTAATTTTCCTTTCTGGTACATGTTTGAAGATAGCCAGATAGAGTTTTTAGTTTCAAGGTTCCTCATTTTCCTGGGCACTGGACATGAGAACAAGTCCTCAGACTACTCAAGTTCCTTACCCGCTATTAGAATACCATGTAAAAATAGTCAGCAATTTCCTGGGAAAAAACTAATGAACCATTCCTCTGAAAGGTGCCTCTTCTGAACACACCACCTTAGTGCATGATTATGGCTCTCTCCACCCCATATGGAACCGGCCGTATGCCAGATGGGGTGCACCCTGGACTCCTGCACTGCTCCCCTGGAACAGACTGGATTTTCCAAGGTAGCTTGTAACTGATTTGAGAAAGGAGGGTTTTACTGAATGCAGTATGGCCATGAATAACATGGGCAGTGTAATAACCTGCGTGTTATTTATTTTGCTATTAAATTCAATCCATCCACTTTATTACATCTATTGTTCCAAGGGCTTCACCTTGCAAAATATGTCAAGCCTGCTCAGGTATTGCCCAATGCACAGTAAAGCTGTTTTACTCATATACCATGAGGTTATTCAAAATTACTTTAAAATGCCTACAAGAGATCCAGGGAAAAGCTTACATCCACTCTCTGCCCTTCTGTCTCCATTTGTCTGGCTATTTTTCCTTTTGCACCTTCAGCAAAATTTCACCAAGACTTTTCATACAAATCCTGTCTGAGAATTGTCTCTGAAAGCTACAATCCTCAAGGCCATTATCAAATGCATTTTAAAAGATGTTATAAGAGGAGAAAAAAAAAAAGGACAGATCTTAAAAATATCTTCCTTTTCCAAATAATATTTCTGATGCCAAATTGCTATAGCCAAATTGGTCCTTTCTATATTCTTAGTTTTAAAACATGAGCCATTTTATCTTCAAAATTTTGGTGTTTTACTCTCCCCCTCTTTAATTCCAATACCCAAGGACTGAACAGAACCATGATTAAAGTAGCTTATCAGACACATGAATTGGTTCCGATGAATAGGAGAAACTTAAAACAAATGGAGTTTACTAATACTGAAATAATAAAGCTCTGAGAAAACTGAAACAGGGTCCAAACATTGGCATACCAGAACTAGCTCTTTTGTTTATGAAAGTGACAGCCAAAGCTGCTAATTTTCAGACATGCAGAAACGAAGTGTACCTTCCCATGCCTAGGACTGATTGAAATCACGCTGCTTGTCTTACAAAGCTTCAGCACAGGTGTAGAGACAGCCAGATTAGAACATTTTGAACCTACACCTATGTATGTTACACAAGTCCACATTTAAGAGTTGGCTTTGAAAGCCATTTTTCCCTGACTCCAAATCACAAATTGCTATTAGCCATTCACATCTTGTCAGTGAGGTCACGCCAAAAGCCACACACACAAGATCCCATCCCTCGAGCAGAGTTCTCCTAGGAACTCATCTCTTCTTTCCCCACAAACTGCTTCCATCTTGTAGGCATCATGACCAGGAAACTAGGGGCAAAAGGCATAAAAGAGCCACTTCCAGGAACAGGGAAACTCTTGCATGTTGCAAGGTCCCATGTTTACCTTCCTGGGGACCAAAGGGCTGAAGCCACCTGAAACAGAACCAGGAACTGGTAGGACAGCCAAACCCCCGGGCTTAAAAACTGAGGGAAACTCCAAGAGAGGTGAAGGAATACCCCAGGCTGACAGAGAGGGACTTGGTCGGGCTTAACACCAAATGCTGAGTGGAATCTTCACACTCATCCTTGAGAGATGCCAAGTAGGTTTTCAGCACGGGGAAAGAGCAAGTACTGATTCTGAGGTGAGTCTAAACACCCATGCAGACATACTCTAAGGTAAATCAGTATCGCTTCTTTGTAAAACGATGTAAAAAAATCCTCTTCAGCTTCACCAATGCAACACTATAACAACCCCTACCATGATGAAGGAAGCAATGGCCAAGTAGAAACTACCCTTAGGAGGGCTAACTCAATCTGTTCTGCCCTCCATCTATTCTATAAATTCCAATCCAAAGGCTAAAAAAGCTAAAATACCCAACCGAGTCCTAGTGGGGTTAGAGAGGGCACCCACTTTGTCACTAGGAGAGGTGCCCAGAGCACTGTCAGCTGAAGTTCAGCTTTATTCTCTCCACAGTGCCCTGCAAGAGGGCGGCAGCTGGTGGCACGTTCCAGCCAACTCTCCCTCACAAGTTAGGGGAGAAAAATTCCTATCAGGTCACCCCGCCAGGCCGGGCTCCGGCACGACGGCTCCCCACAGCTGAGGGGCTCTGCTCCAATTAGCACGGGTCCCTCTGATGCTGGCCAGCCTGCAGAGCCAGATGGCATCTTCTCCTTGGCATTTTGGGCCTGCGTACCCGGTGCTGACCACTGGTTTCATAATGGCCTTATAAAGGCTCCCAAGCTTCATTCCAAATGCTCCGGTCTCTCCCCGAACTGCAGTGTAACTTGATCCAATCACACTGCTGAACACCACGGGGAAGACACAGATCAGCACCTTTTCAAAATACACGACCAACAGGAAAAGCAATGCATAAAGTAAACTATAAGTGTAATATATGTATAGGCACACGCACATACACTCTTCTTACAGATCACACTGCAGAGATATTAATGGGCTCCTAAGATAAATCAATCCAAAAGGCTACGAGCAGCCACAGTTATCATTTACAGCTTCTGCTGACTTCAATAGAAGACACTGGCGCCCTCGGAACTAAACTGAGAGCTAAACTAATATTTCACTTGGATAAATTTCTGTGTTTCAGACGTAGCAAACTGTATTTGAAGTTATTTTCACTAATAACACAAAATCACAATGCCTGTTATGATATTAATTTTCATCGGCCTTTGCTATTACAATACTGCCGAAATCAACAGTTATTTGCAAACACGCAGCACAGAATACTACCTTCTTATACAACAACGGCATATATCAATTTGACTAACACAGCCAATAACTGCTAAATATTTGTGTTTGCAAACAGTAATCCACTATGGAGACAGATGTAAAACTCTTGCAGTAATAATACGGGGGAGCCGGACAGGCCCCTCCGCGCTGGCCAGCCCGGTCCCAGTCACGCTTGCCCAGGTGCTGGGGTGCAGCTCCATGGTCCGCTGCTGCTCTCCTGCTCCCTCTAACCTCATTCAAAGTAATCGTGCCGCCTGGAGAAGGATCCTTGGAATTAACAGGCTAGAACAGGGACACGATGGGATCAAGCAATCAGCATTTTCCAGCTCTCAAGGAGAACAGCAGCATCAACATAAAAAAAAAAGTTTGCCCTTTACATCAGGCAATGTCTCCTCCACCTTGGACTCTGGGGAAAAAACAGCCTGATCACCTAATAGCCAGTCCTGCTCTCTTGCACACACAGGCCTCTTGTTTCTACAAACATGGTCTATTTTGTCGTGGTGGGACATATTCATCACTGCAGAGCTGGAATAATTCAAATTTCAAAGGAAAACTGGGATTTTGTGCTGTGAAAATCACGTGAACAGATTTACACTGTTTTCTGAATGAGAGTGTCAAGCAATAACCAGCACTTCCCTGCTCTGCAGCTCCACGTTGACTTGTGTGCGCTGGAGTTTAGGCCCCAAACCTTCCCTGTTAGGGGCTGCCTCGGTTGGAAAACCCCTTGTTCAGACGAGCAGGAAAGGAATGATGTGCCCGGTGTTGCAGGGCTGGACAACAGCCCAGCTTCCTCCGGCTCCTACTCCTGCCCAGGGCAGTTTCTGCAACTTTTTAATGTGTGTTTTGAGGAAAGGCACACTTTTCACTGAAAGCCAGACCCCCAGGTGCCCTCACTGCAGCACTGCTGCTGCGGCATTCGTTTGGGAATGACTGAAATCGAGTGTAACCTTTAAATGTTCCTGCATTACTTAGCAGACAAAATAAACACGGCAGAAAACACACTCTTCCTAATTTTAGCCGCCGCCGAGGCTGGCACACGCCGGATGCCGACACACGCCATGCTGTGAGTCACCCACACGGGCGAAGCTGCCGCTCGCGCCTCCGCGGCCGCGGCTCGGGATCATGGAGAGCGTCTGCCGGGAGGAGTCGGGTACCCTCGGCAGCGTGCGGCAAACCAGAAGCCCCTGCTGACATTGGGGCAGATCGATACAGCCATTATCAAGGGACATAAGCAGAATAGAAAGCTGCCTCCGTTGCATGAGTTAACTCCGCGAGGAGGAGAACATCCAGCTCCTGAAGGGCAGACTCCCCAAGCAAGCACAGGCAGTAATGTTTCTATAGGCTACAAGTCATCAGAGAGGATTAAATCTATGCCTGCTGAGATTTAATTCTACAGCAAGCGCTCTGCTTGAGGAAGTCATAAAACACCACAAATTCCTAGCAGAAGACCAATACTAAGATGAAAGCAGTTTGTTTTCAAAAAACACAAAATAATAGATTGGCTGAACTCAGAACAGAAAAAGATTTTTCTCGACGTGTATCTAAGTAAACTGGCTCCAAATAATGCTTTGCTGATGGGCTCCTTTCCAGAGACGGCTGTATTTCAGCAGGGCATAATCCGATACCTAACTTGCATCTGAACTTTGCCACGCTTTGGATTTAAGATACAATGAGAGAGGACAGATCCTATTTCAGAAAATATTCTTGAAAACCCAAATCTAAGTGGAAGATATTTGCACAGTTAGAAAATGATGGTGTAGGGGAGAGTCCATAAGTAAAAACACTTCAAGCAACAGCCTATCAAACATGGTAGGCTGGAGCATTAGAAATCTTACATTCTCTGCAGTATTATTATTGAGCAAAAGCACCAAAAACACCAGAATGAAAAACACTAAATTAAAACACAAAAAGTGTAAACTAGACCAACATATCATGATGAGGGAGGCAGCAAAGCTTTACAGGCTTTCCATGCAAACTTTTTTGCAGAGCTCCCCTTTCAGCAAAATTAAGTCCATCGTCCCTTTCTACTCCCCCTGACAAATGCTCTGTTTTATGTGTTCATCTTAATTTAGACTCCTGCTCTTCATGGCCAGGTAAACCCTCTGTTTCTTCCTCACACCGAAGATAGGAATCGAGGGTGATCAGTCCTCATAACGTGACCCCTCCTCCTCCTCTTGCTGTGTCCTGATAAATAGTGAAATAATTAACAGCACCATCTCTCAGGAATTCACCTTGGCCACACAAGCAAGCCCAACAGAAGCGAAGAGGGTATCCACATGTTAAGGCACAACTGGCTTTTTGCACGCTTAGGAGGACTTACCTGCATGAAGCCTGTTCAGATCCAGAAGGAGCAGCCTGCAACTCAGGTCACCAAAGTGACCTAGCTAGGGAATCCCAGCCTACACCACAGTTCACTATAAATCAGTTTCTATAAGAGAATATGCTAAATATTCAGTAAATATACTGAGGCACTGTGGAGAAAAAGAACTTTTTTTTTTTTTTTTTTTGTTAAAGAGCTTAATGACCTGACAATTACAGGAAAGTGGGTTTTGAACCTATCTAGGGGAAGATTTACTACTCCGGACCTGAGATAAACCTTCTGAGCTCTTTAAGATCAGTCATTCTCTCTAACAGCTAAGTCACCACCTGGTGAAGCTCAGAGTTTGACGCCCATTTAGGAAAAACGTGATCGATGATGTTTAGTACTTTGTAAGTCAGACTAGATTATCACAGTGATTCCTGTCTAGTTTTAAAACCTATTGATCCACAGGTGCCAACACTAGGGAGGACAACAAGTAGAAGCCTTCAAAATACTTACAAGATAGAACTAAACCTAGCTTTGATGTTGCAAAATTCCAGCATCGGGATGTACCTCCCAACAAGAAGAAAATTAAATTTCTGCTAATTAATACTAGTTTTAATAGGATTTTTTACAGACATACAATAATCAGATTAGTAACTTTTCAGATTACTATATCCGACTAGTAATGTGAACTACATCTAATTACTAATCAGATATAGTAACCTGAAAAGATGACTGAACGCATCCATATGGAAAACAATCTACCATATTTACTCTAGCTTCAAAGAGTCAAGCAACTGATAGAGTTTCCTCGCCTGAGGAACCTTTGCAGGCGTGTTCTGCATACAGGGGTCCTCTGAATTTGATATCGTATCTAAGCATAAACTAGTGAAGGTAGTCAGTAGAAAAGCTATAACGAGAAAAGAAATTAAGCCTTGTGCCACTGCAGCTTGAGAAACACTATGAATAGGTCATATATATCACAAAAATCAGCCATGAAATATAAGAACTTGCAGCCATCCAGGGACTGATTAATGATTCAAATAAGCAATCTCTTTGCATAATAGCACTTAGGGAACATTACAGATACAGACCCCATTCAACAGCTTAAACTGGGCTCTAGATCAAGAAAACATATGCAAAACTGCAGGGTTGCTGCCCGCAAAATCCTGTTAATAATGCTACAGGCATTAAGCTATTTTTGGTGCCTGCTAGTCTTAAAGTGTAGGTTTTCAGGTTTCAGAAAAATAATAACTTGGAAGCAGCTCTGCTTCATTAAAATGCACACAGGATGAGTTTTAAAAAGGCAAAGATCCTAGCAATTTGAAATTATAAAGAATATCTATTACACTTTTCAAAAGAGCAACAGTGTTACTTGTTCAGCACCCAGGTCACCCACTCTGCAACTAAAACCCATCAGACTATGATATCCCTGCTGGATTCATTAGTTGCTATACCTTTCTTAAAGCTGTTAAGCAGCTGCTGTGTTCTTCTCCCAGGATTCCTGTACTCACACCCAGACTCTAGATGACACAGTTGAACAGCCACAAGCTGTAAGGAGGAAGGGGAGAATCTGATCTACAGGATTTGGGAAGATTTCTACAGTAGAATGAGATAAGCCAAGGAACTCAAGACCCATCGCCCTGGTCTACATCTTTATGTAATGTCACACAGCCAAGATAGCTGCATCCATTGTCTGCGGATAATTCTCTTCTTAAAACTAGGGAAATGGCACAGTTTGCAGACTCTCCTGCTCCCACTGAGAATATGGTTTCACGTGAGCTTTGGCGGCTTACTGATTTGGTTGAGTCCGCACACTATCTGCTTCAAGGTTCAGGTAGCCTCAGACACTATAATTACAGGACGGCAGATACACAGGATAATTAGAAGGGAAGAACAGAGCTTTCTCTTAAGTGAAACAATTCCTATAATTTGCCCATAAAAGCAATCGTCCCAATGCAGCCTTCATACTGCCATCCCTTTCTCCTTTTTTTTCTGGGAATTGTACAAGAGGCTACTAGACAGCAGTAGCAGAAGTAGTGTTGCTTGGAATGCTGGAGCTCTTACAAGAGTGTGTGTGTGTGTGTGTATGTGTGTGTGTGTGTGTGTATACA
>VZSV01000043.1:4051505-4079123 GCA_013398735.1 Nothocercus julius | reverse complement strand
AACTCCCTATTTTGGCAGCTTCTAAAGCAGGAAACTTCCAACTCAGGACCCAGCATTAGTACCCTTTCACAGATTGTTCATGCTTTTCTTGTTTTAGTGACTTTCTTGTATTTGTATTTTTTGTATTTTGAAATCACTAATTCTTCTTCAAAACACCTCCTTCAAGCTGAATAGTCCATGCTATTTAATCTTTCCTCATACAGAAATCATTTCAAACTCTTTGTCCTTTTTTTTCCACCCTTTTCTAGAACTTCCTTGGTCAGTTCTTCTCAAGTTAAGATTGTCAGAACTGTAAACTAGGCAAGACATGTGTAAACACATAAAGGACCTTAATGACAATTCTAAAATGGTCTTTGCCTTCACTGTTGATCATTGATAGGCTATTTTGAAAGGCTCATCTTTCCCAAATGGTATTACTAATTCATATTAGGCTTTTTATTGACTAGTTCTTTGATTTGACTTCCTTTCTTCCCTCTTCATCCCAAAGATGCACAAGTGTCTTTGCATTTATTGACCCTGGATTCTCTCCACCATCCTGTCACTCAGTATGATAAGATCTTTCTACAGTGCAACTTTAATTGCATCGGAAAACCTTATTCATTTTTTTTTATGAATAAATTAAGAATATTTTGAATAAGCCCATGGAAACTGCACATGCAAAACTGTGAAATTTCCCACTCTGAAAACTCACCTTTTTTCTTGCCATCAATCTAAAGGAAGGCTGGTCTATCTCATCCAGTAGCAGTTTGGGTTCTTAATGTCTTTGAAAACATTTGGTTATCATCTTTGCCAAGGCCTTCTAGAACTTCAAATATACCACACACATTGGATTGGCTTTATCCACGCTTGTCAGTTCCTTCAAAAATTTCCGACAGATTTGCAAGGTGCAAATGCTCCTTCCAAAATTCTACGTAGCCATATACCACTACTGTCCATGTATCTGACTTCTCCCTTATAAAGAGCAGCTCTAATTTGGGAATTCCCTCTAGGCTCCACAAAACAAACACCAAAGCAAATAATTCATTCAACTTTTCTGCAATGACCTTATTTTCCTTGAGCACTTCTTTTACATCTTGATCATCTATCAACCTTATAGACCTTCAGGCACGCTTCTCTCCTCTGATGTATTTGAAAAAGTTTTTTTATTATTAGTTTCTATGCCTTTAGCAAGTTATTCTTCAAAATTGTTTTTTTGTCCTACATTATTATGGTTTTACATTTAGCTTGTCAGGGTATATTGTTTTGTTTTTTCTTTTCTTTCCTCATTTGGACAAGACTTCAGAGGATGTCCTTTTATTGCTAATGGCCTTATTCAGTCTAATGCTCAACTATGCTAACTTTCTATGATCTTTTTGAAAGCTGTGGAGATTTTTTAAATAGGTGTAATATGTTTACTCTCTGATGATAATGATACAAAAATGCTCTCCCAAAATAATGTTTACATACAGCTTCCATGTCACCTGAAAGTGTTGTTTTATGGTTCTCTTTTGCACTTTTAGCTGTGCCTTTTAGTTTTCTTTTCCATTTTGATGTTGTTCCCTTTTTCAAAGTGTGTGCCACTCTACAGTACTTTTTGGCTTTTATACTTACTTCATCAAGAATGATGAATTTAATCATGTTTATATTTATTATTACAGAATGATTCTTTGACAGTTACATCTTCAATCAAGACTTATTCTCTGCTTAGGGATAAAGATAAAAAAAAAAATCTGCATTTTCTATTGGACTCTTCAATTTCTTGCTCCAGGAAAATGTCATTTAAAAAAAATCTATAAATGCTGTTTCTACATAACATTTGATCATGATTTTACCCAACCCCCCTCACTGTGCTCTCTGGGTCCTCACGGCTTCTCTGATCTCTCTTAGTATGCCACTATAAGGACGTTTACTGCTCCCCTCTTGACAATATAGGTCTAATACTGTATTTTTCCCCACTTTGACAAGAAATTTTAATGTCTAGAGATTTCACGGTACTTGTTGATACAAGTTCTTCCCCCCCCCTTTTTTTTCTTCCTTTTTTTTTTTTTTTTTTTTTTTCTGGCGCTGGCCTGGAGGGCAGGGGAAGGGGGTTGTTTTCTCCTCAGCGGAGCCTCGGCTCCGGCTCCTGCAAAACTTTTTTTTTTTTTTTTTGCTTCTGAGATTTCTTTTTGCTATAATGTCACTCCTCCATTGGCTTAGTTTCCTCTGCTATTCATGAGTAATTTTACACTGCTATTCCAGGGTTCCCTGATTGAGATGCTATTATGTCAATATCCTCATTTAAAATCAGCATTCCACTTTACCCATCTTCATTGCATGCACTGGGCTAATTGTCCACTGGCTGTGCAAGCCCCTATTACAGCTATCTTGCATCAGTAGAATAGCACGAACAGACATAGTTAGGTCAAACACTTGGCCAGCTGTCTGTAAATCATCTTTGAATACTAAGAGCTCTTTTGTATTAAACAAAAAAGCCCTGGCAGTGACTTTGCTGGATATGTTGCCCCTGTGTCTTAAAAGGCAAATGCAATCCCAGGCGGAAAATTGAGCTACATGAACAAAGGGCGTGTTCCCAATCCTGTCTAAAGCAGGAAAACATAAAATGGATCAGCTCATCCCAGGCATTTCCACTCACACCCTGTGAGAAGCCCCATCCCCGAATGCCCTGGCAAGAGCCAGCTGGAAGGGACTGCCACAGAGTGCAGGAGCTCATTCCACCCTGCCCATCCGTTCCAGCGCAGACCCTGAACGAAGCAGCTCGTCAGCGACCCTGGCTCTGACCCAGTTCAGAGAGGCACTTGGGGGAAAGCAGAGGCAAAGGGGAACTTTTCATAACTGGGAGAAAAGAACAAACAAACAAACATTAAAAAACCTCAAACCCTGTGTCACACTGAGAGTCAGAGAAGGGGAGGAGAAGCATGAAACCAAAATTACTAAGGAGGAGCTTGATTAGGTCTTCTGGTCTCAGGGAAGCCTTCCCATGGCACTGAGCATTTAAGCCACTTCCTGATTAATGCTATTTAAAAAAAAAAAAAAAAAGGCCTCTCTCCCTAATCCAGATACTAAAAGAGGAATTTGATAATATCACCACAGTAAGAATCACCCAAAAAATAAAAGCAGAAAGAAGATGCAAGACAAAGGCAGAAAAAGTCCATACTGAGCTCTCCTTGTACACACAGATGAAGAAAGAAAAATGTGTGCATTTTATATAAAGAGAATATTTTCCTCCACTGACAAGGGGCAAATTCTTTGAAGAGATGGCTCCGATTCATCAGCAGGGTGCTGGCAGATGCCCCTAGAAAAATAGAGAACATGGCTGTACATCTTCAAAAACTATTTTAGGAGACACTATTTCCTCAGAGGGATGTTTGAGTTGTGTTCAGGCCCCTAGGCATGTCCCAGGAAAATACAACCATGTTTTGATGGTAGAGAGGGTACTAAAGCTTTGATGGATAGTATTTTGATCCAAAGTAAAAGAGAAGAAGAGTTTGACTAAAGGCCCTAAAGAGCTGTGGAAAGAGACAGAGTTGCAGAGGTAAAGCTAAGAAAGCAGCAATGCAAGTTCCATGTAATAGCAATAAAACACCTAGAAGAAAAGCTAATAAGGCACATAGTACATCACTGAAAAGTGGAGGTCATAACTAACATACCTGCCCCAAACAGAAGTGCAAAAATTTCTCAGAATGGTGAACAGGGAAAGAAAAAACACAAACACACACAAAAAAAACAACAAACCAAACAAAGAGTGCCCAATTTAGATGTTCAGAGCAGCATCCTGCAAGTGCTATTGCACACAAATGTGTCAAGTCACAGGATGAAAATCTTACTAAAGCATTTGAGGAACTGAAGGAGTTAATTAAAGAGGCACAAATCTAGAGATATGAGAGGGAGCCACACACCGATTTGTCTACAGGTGTTTTTTTAATGGGAGATGAAGGTTAGCTGAAACAGCTCCTATGCCAAATGAAAACATTACCAAAAAGGGATAGCAAAAAACCCATGCTCCTGTTCTCTATGCCTGACATTACCCTCACATCGATGCGATTAGCACAATGAGTACAAACACTGAGAAATTTGGTACCTGCAGACACATTCCCGGGAGAGTCTAGAGCATTTGAGAAAAGTACAGTGGAACAGTGTCCTGAGCTAGATTACCAATGTGTCAGTGTGATAAAAAACAAACAAATGAAAAAAACAACCAAAAAGCCTGTCTAGTTTAGATGAAATGTGACTTGTAATTCCCCAAGCTAGTGCAAAAAATAAGGTTATTAACAGAGGATGGCCTGAACAGCACACACCTTCCACTACTATCAGTTTAAGGAATTCACAGTTCCAAATGGGACTTCATTTAATGGTGTCAGTGATTCCTAAGATAACACCAGAGAAATTATACATTCACTTTTATGTACTTTTTTATATACAGGTATGGAGACAGTTCATATATTGAAAACAAATCTAAGATCATAAGTTAACTGGAGATGAGAAGGGAATCTGTGGAGATTAAGTCAATTCTACAACCTTAAAAGAAAATTAACTTTATCTAAACCTTTCCCAGATATAATTGTCATAAAATCCTCCTGTGATGGAGATTCAGTATCTCTTGTAGATACCCCTAATTATTTCTGCTGTAGCAAGTGTCTCCTAGTACTGCGTGCATTTTCTACTGTCTTAAAGGACCATGCAGGAAGGTGCTAAGATCAGAAGCTGCTTTACCTAGCAGAAACATGGGGCACATTAGCGGCACAAGAGAAAATATTTAGCCCAGAGCAAAGTAAGAACAGACTTACTGAAGTCGAGTAGAACACACTTCCTTCTCAGCTTCTCCCACTCTCAAGGACTCCCTTTTCAGGAACTACCCCAGATAACGAGCTGGTCATGCACATCACATGCAAGTCAGTCAGCAGATATTCAAAGGACTTCACAATAGGCAAAGTTGACTGTCCATAGTGTGGGTTCTATAAAAAAGCCTATAGCAAAATATAGTGTGGGTTAGGGCATTAGTAGCTCCTTCTGTACCAGTCCAACAGGATGGTGGAAAATAGAGTCAAAATCCAAAGCACCTGCTAGCAAATGCCAGAGCATCAGACACTGATCTGTACATCACATTGTTAAATTATAGCCCAGTACCAGTGAAGCAAAGGTTGCCCTACTGGCATTTTGTTCAACGGAGTTGAAATAAGAATTTTATTTGCAATACTAAAAAGTTACACTTCAGTCAGTAGGGACTTGCAAGGTGGAAGTGGGAAAGGGCATTTCTACAATGGCAATAAACTGGCACAAATACCAGCATTATCACAGAAAGCAGCCACAGAGTTGTTATAGCTGAACGCACGCTGCATAGCAGAGCATCTCTTCCCGTTTCAGGATGAGAGAAACAAGGGACAGCTTGCTGGCCTTTTTGCGTGAGAAGAACTCAGAGCAACGTGCACCACCCCAGGGTGAGAACTGCTGGTGAGAACTGGTGCTGCCTGCTGCTAGCTGCCGTCTGCGTGAGAACCACAAGGTGCAAATCACAGCCCAAGTTATGCCAGGGACTATCTGACCCTTCTTAGGAGGCTGTTAAAATTCAATATTGTGCTCTCAGTGATTCCTCATTATGATTGTGTTGTTTAGCTGGGAAAGGAAGTCTAAGAGCTCTGATAACAGCGAAACAGAGCCAGGTATTGCATTATGCTAAAGATCTGATTACCCTACGTTAATCTGTTATGACTCCATATACCAGATGATGCAGACTGATTCCTTTGGCTCTGAGTGATTTCTGAGCAATATCAAACCCCAACCCACAGCCATTCCAAGGGTTTATTAACATTCTAACTGGTTTCAGCTGGAATAAGAATCAGTTTATAGTTTTGCAACAAAATACATTCCAAGTTTGTTGCTCCAATTCTTACCAGGAATAAGGGAGATGACGAGGGAAGAGAAAACATTCTGAGCAGAAAACAGTTGTTTCCAGTCATTCAAATGCTAGATTAGATAATATTACTTGAGGGCTTAGAGTATAAGAAGCAAAACTCTCATAAAATCTACTACTATACTTTATTTGTCAACTACCCAGTACCACACTGATGATAATATTAACAACATCATTTCACAAGATGAATGAAAGTAGAGACTCTAAGATTGACACAATTTGCAGAACTGAAGAAAAAAGAAAATTTATGTCACGCTCTAACAAAGCCCATGCATCGCAGAGGCTGCCTTTTCCTTAACGTGGAGTTGTCTGGTAGCACTGCCAAACCCAAAGAGAATGGGAGGTTCATAAAGCAATGCTGCAATAGGAGGGTTGCTAGACGTAAAATATCACTTACAGGTTTCTACGTCTTCCTCTTGTCACCTCGTTTTCCACTGAACTAGAATACTTCCCTCGAAACGCGGCACTGCCTTTACCGCCAGGGTCACCACCACTGTTGTTCAGGATAACAAAGAAGGTTGGGGCCTGGATCTGCAGCATAAGGAGGATTTCCCTCACACAACCGCACTTTGAAGAACAGATCCTGTATGCTCAAAATTATCACCCTTGACAGAGTGCTAGAGCTGCAGCAACTGGAATACCAGAAAAGAGCATGTTGAATGACAACGGTCACTCAAGTCCCATTTTCCCTCTCTCACACCAGTCCGTAGCAATAGTATATATATGACTGTAGTATATATAGTATATGTATATATAATAGTATATGGGTTTTTTTTTTTTTTTTTTTTTTTGGTCAGGTCTCCAGCTCAGAGCACAAGGTGAATAGCATCTACTATAGGAATCACTTGCACATAGCACTTCAGCTTCAATGACTGCAGAAGAAAGAGAAAAAACAGGTAGAGCAGAAGAAAGGGGGACACAGGTAGACAAAACACAGCGTTACGTGGAGACTGACCTGGAGCTTTGCATTTCATCTCTGCTTCAGCATTTTCATATGATGGGAGCAAATGACTTATAACAGACTCTTCCCAAGCAGTCAGTAGTTGCTTATTGCTTGTTTTCTGTGTGCTGAGAGGTACAAGCGACAGGAGTAGAAAGGCATCTTCCCCAGAGAAGGAAGGTAGTAGGAACCAGATACCAAGTGTATTAAGAAGTGGTGAATGACACTGAACAAATCTGGTTCTAGGCATCTTAAATTATCTGTCTCAAATGAGTAGGTACTTCTGATCATAACTATCTCTGCCTCTCTACCCAATCCATACACTGATAATGTGTTTGCTTCCTACAAGGGTGCTAAGAAAAATAATTAATTAATACTTCCGAAAAGCTCCCAGGCGATAGCAATGAGCAGAAGTGAAAAGCCCACAAGATTAATAATTCTCAACACAGGGTCTGAACAGTGCACAGTAAACACAAGGCCCCACAATGAACACCGAAGCTAAAACAAAACCCTGAATAGCTGCTCATTATGCCGAAGTCTTCCATTCGGAGAACTCAGGGAGGCAGGGGGTCCGACAGACTGAATAACACGAGCCCCTGTGATTAAAGACCATATCACAATGCACACGCTCAAGGGGACTGAGCTGACACCGAACAAGTTACCTAAGTCCACTTATTAAACCCATTTTGAAGAGTTCATTTGCTCCTCGGGAAAATTGCTGCGTGGCCACAGAAAGCCTGGCCAGCCAATAAAGCAGTTCCACTGTTCTCAGCCGCTGGGGCTTCAGCGTTTCTTATCCCAGAGATAAGGACTGTTCATCTCCACACGCCATCCGTGTCTTGAGCTTGCCAGTGCTGAGCACTTGATCCACGTTCCAAAACCTTTAAGCAGCTGCTTAAGTGTAAGCACACAAGGTACCCTGCTGAAGTCAACCAGTCCGTCTGTGCTTGCTTGTTTTGCTAGATCCCTTACGAAGGGTATAGACACTCATCCTGCAAACAGCTCTCGACATGGAGTATATTACTGCCCCCATTGCAGTCTGGCTGTTGGAGTGGTTCATGCGAACATCTCCTGATGTTTTTCAAACAAAAGTCAGCTGAGTTGACTTGAGCACCACATCCGTGTGCCCAGCTCACTGAGCCAGCCCAGCCCAACGCGGCAAGGGAAGCGTCTACACCAGTCCCTCCTGTACAGCAATGGGGAGGTGGGGATGTCTGCGGGCAGGGAAAGGCACCCGGCAGCAGAAATGTCTTCTGCCAAGAGCACAAGATCCAGAAAAGGAAATCTGTCACTTGGCTCTCATCTGCACCACGGACACCGCTAGAAACAGAGCTGAGAATATCACCTTGCTCCCCACAGGCCAAAGCAGTGATGGTGACACCGGCCTGAGCCATTGCTTTGAGACGAGCAGCACGGATCTCCCTCTCCACCTCTCAGTTCTTTTTGCCTCTACAGTTGATGCACTTACTTTGGAATTTAAAAATAAAATAAGCACACTTTGTAAAACCCAGAAGAGTAGCAGGGAACCACAGATGCCTTTGTTTTTATACAGTAACTACTGCAAACACTTAGCCTTGGACTTAAAGCTGGAACTGCTGCAGCTACAGTGTTGTGTGTCTGTCTTGCCCACTTCACTCATTCCTGCATCTCTTACCCTCCCCCTCCCTATAAAGGGAACCTTTTTCAAAGGAAACAGCTTATCTTCCCTACTGCAGCAGCAGAAGAAAAATCCTCCCATATAGCAATATTTAAAATGTGGTTTTATGCTCTTATGGCAGCTAATTTTCCTTAAATGATTTAAGGCAATGAACACATCTAAAGAGTCTGCACCGAGCCTTTCCAAAATAGCAACATGAAGCTGAACTTCCTCTGCTTTAAGCAACCCAATCTCTTGCGGGCAGCTCCTCATGACAGATCTTGTCTGGAGTGGGAAAGATGGAGGTTATTTTTTATTGCCATATTTTGCAGGGATCTTTACACTGCCCTTGATTTTGTGCCTTACTCCCCAGTGCAGGGGGACATCAGGTCAGGAGAGGGTGTCAGGAGAGTCATGTTCAGGTTCCCATGGTCCCTGGCACAGCTTCACAGCAGCCCACGTGCACCCACTACCATGCAGCCACCCACCCGCCACGTGCTGCTTATCCAAAAGTTACAGTCTACACCCAGGCGGGGGGGATTGTATCCAGAATATTTAATAAAATGCATCTCTGATAAGACAGGTTGGCACACGTACAGTCCCATGCCCTCCCTCCCTCCCAGGCGCCTGGCACATCTTCCTGTTTTGTACCAGGACTTTGGATACGGTCTGTTCATACCAACGTTATCGGGATCAGAGGGACTAAAAACCCAGCATTGCCTGAAGAAAAACAATAATCTTAGACTACCTCATATTGCTTAAGGTCTCTAAAACTGTCAGAAAGGCTCATATTGACTAGGGGACGATAAAGCCAGACGCGAGGTTTTTTTGGTGAGTAGTTAATTTGCTGGGAAATGAAACTCTGAAGAGATGTCAGAACTTGGCTAGTAGTTTAATCCAAAAAAAGAATCCTAACATATATCTAAAAAAAAAAAAAAAAAAAATAGCCCTGAAAATAAACTGTTATATTTTCTTTGAAAGGGTCCTTTTTCCTTCCCTCCTGAAGGAAATGAACTGGAACTAGTTCATCTCAGGTTGATCACCAAGGAGGGAGTGGGAGACAGAAATGGAGGAAAAAAAAAAAAAAAAAAAGAGATTTCCATTTCAGACCAACTCTGACCAAACATTTCTTTTGATTTTTCATTTCAGCCACCACAGCAAATAAATCCATTCTTCACACACAGGGCAGCTGGAAACTCCTACAGTTCTCAAAGCTTCCCAGGAAAAGGACCAAACTGAAAAGAAATCTTTCCCCAATAGCTTTATTTTATTGACACTGACTTTCAATACTGTCAGGATTTGTTGCTTTATTAGCTAAGGGCCTGGGCCTTTCTCTAAACCCAGATTCAAGGACCTCTTTGTCTATGGAAAGAACTTTATCCTCAGACAGAACATCCTGCCAGATTTCCTTATCAGGTAGAAAGAAAAATTGCCTTTTTCTTTGGTGCAGAAGAGAAGAAAGACCAAGCTGGCTGAGTCTTTATTCTCCACCATCAGTCTAAGGCAGCAGGCTTCGGTGCACAATTGTGGGTGCTCTATAAGCAGAAGAGAAAGATAAATTCTGCACCAATTAGCAAGCTAAGAAAATATTTTCAATGAAATGGGATTCCATCCCAAATTCAGGTTGGTGTGTATTCCCTTATCTTCCTCATACCTAAACTCATTTCTTTACAGATAATACTATCATTTGGGTGATTAAAGATCCAACTAGGATCTACTAGCACCCAGAGATAATAATCCTCTCTCTCTCTATTTGGAAGCAAACTAGATCCTTTTTTATATTACCAAAACAAAACAAACAAACAAAAAAAAAAACACCTCCAGGGCATTAAAGAACCAGCTATCCTTACCAAAATGTGAAGCACAAAGAGAGGACAAATTATTAGAATTCCATACAGAAAACAATAACCACCTGCAAAATCTCCTCTCATATTTTTAGGAGTGATTTTTTTCTACCCATTTCCATCTTTGTTCAGCAGTTTTTCTTGGGTGCCACGTTCAATAATCCTTCTGTACTTTGATGTCAAACATTTAATAACTGCCTGCCTCCCTCCCACTCCTCCATATTCCCTGCAATCTATCTGCTCCGATTAGCCAAGATTTCACCTTCAGCACCACCTCTGCTTCTCTGGGCGAGGCTGAGCGTGTGCGTATGTGCTTATATAATATTGGCAAATAGTCCCCCACTCCTGCTCGGCACACTACTTAGCAACCCCTGCCAGAGCGCTGGATTAGACATCAGTGCCAGTCCGTAATTCAATCTGGGGGGCCTGCTGTTTCGAATCCAGCTCAGGACTTCACGAGAGCAGCTCCATCGAATTTAGGCCCCGCTTTCAGCATTACTCCATATTTAATCTGAGCTGAGCTTTGTTTCACTTGCTCTCGCCACTCTGATGCTTCCAGAGACAAAAGACTCTTCAAATGATCCCTCCTCTCGTACAATGGGGGTGTTTGCTTACTCCTTCTAGCATCCACCTTCCTACTCACCGGATCGTTGTACATTTGTATGATGAGCTGCTTCACTCCGTGCAGGGTGGGATGAGCCCAGGCAGATGGGTTTGTCCAGTGTCGGTTTAAATCAAAGCCCATCAGGGAGCACCTGCAAAAAGAAAACACACACAGGACCTAAGGGATTGATAGGGGCTGCAGGCTCTCCCAGCCTCAGCTGTGCCACCAGGGCTATATCCCACAGCTTTGGGGTCCAATAAAGTTATTCTCACAGAAAAAACTAATGTGAATTCTCCCTCGAGAATGAGGAAAGCCTGCAGCCATGGCCACAGTAAGAAATAACACCAGCCACAGAGCACCTCCAGCAGCATCTTTGGCCATCCAGCTTCCTTGCCCTCTGCCTTACGGACGCTCCCTTCCCTTTTGCGGCGCTGTCCCCGGACAGGCCCAGCAGATTCCCGGTTCCCGTCTCCTGAATGCTGCATCTGTGGGTCCATAGCTATGAGCATGATTCATAAACTGCTTCTCCAGGACTTTCCTTTCAGTCAGGCCTTGACTCAGCAAGCAGTTAAGAGCATTCAAATCAATGGTCATTAAGCTGGTGCTCAAGGCATTTAAAGCCTGAATGTAATTGCTGCACTCACCCTGGGGCTCCGTCCCTTCTTCTCCTGCATTTGTCTGGGCAGAAGCTCAAGCCACTCACTCTTAAAATGCTCACTGGACATCAAATCCTGCGGACTGTGGGAGCATCCAGGCTACCTTGGCTTCTCCTTCCTGCCCAGACTCGTGTCCTTCTCAGTATATTGTCTGAGCTCAATTATGCCCCTCTAGACCCACTGGGTAATATCCTGCTCTGGGTGGAATCTCACTGAGATCAAATGGGCTGTCAGTAGGGTGAACATACAAGAAATTAAAAGGCTGGAGGTAGCATGGAAAGGAGGTAGGTATTTAAGGTATGCGTCTATCTGAAGTGTCTATGGCCACTGATATGAACAAAGAGAGAAGTCCTCTCTGCTGTCTCAAACTGAGCTTGGGACCAGTAGATGCTTCGATCTTGGGCAGATCTTGCTCAGCAATTCTGTGAAAGGCTACACAGAGCACACCGTTTCTCCACAGGCAGAGATGCTACTTTATATAAAATAAACAATTAAAAAAAAAAAAAAAATCAACTGCATTGCTAAGCCTTAAAGCTTCCTGAGAAAAGAAGAGCTTTCATTGATCCCTGGTCTATTATGAGAATGTCCGCTCTGCCTTAATCTTTTAAACACACGTATGTAAACAATAAAGATTTACTTCAGCAGCACTATCCTTCGAAAGCAATTCTAAGAATCCAGTGACTGAGGAATATAAATTTAATTGCTAAAAAGGAAAGTGTCCCACTCCTGTAACAGCCGAAACAAACAACTGCAGCCGCCAAATCCAAATAAAACCGCAAATGGTAAAAGAAGGGGATGAAACCAGAGAATTAAGCTCGCTTCCAAAAATTCTGAATAAGTATTTTCCTAGGAATTGTCATCTGCTGAAAAATGCACACTCAGGGAGATGGTCCTGTATTGCCGTTCTGAGCGGGAGCCCCGCAGGCAGGAGCTGCCGGACTCCTGGGCTTTAGACCACCCAGCTACCCGGCTGCTCCAGCACCGCGCTGCCCGCTCCCAGCTCCTTTGCCACCCGCGTGGGAAGCCGAGGGCTCGCCATGGCCCAGAAAGGTACCTGTTTGCCCTGAGAACACTCAGATTCCCTCCCTGGATAGTTAAAACTCTACCAACAACTCAGCGAGAACTCAAGTGAGAGTTCTCCTTCCTTTTCTCTTCCCCTAATGCAAATTCTTATCTCTTCTCAACTCTTCTAATCACTTTTTTTTTTCTTATTTTGAATTCATAGAACTTGATATAAAAGTATTTCCAGAGCCATTGGTAGAATTACACTGGGATGAGACTCATATAAGAGCAGAATCATAAGAATGAGTTTTTCTTTTAACAAACACAGGAACTCTGATGATCATCATGAGTTTTACTGTATTTTGGCACAGTTCCCAAGAAAACAGCATGCACGCTCTCCAGGACATCATTCTTAAGAGATCAGAACATGAAATCATATCCCCTTATATGGCTAAAGTATCCCATTTACATTTGTTTTTAAACATATTTAAAAGTAATAACACTACAGAAAACAAGCATATTTTGATTCCATTATATTCATGTCCAAAGCACACTGCAGTGGCCAAGCTAAAGAGGACCAAAAGTAAATTTTAATTTCAAATATAGATTGTCAATATTACATTTAGGTCTTGGAGATTTTTGGATAGCTTTATAAAATAAGTCATCCACATAGGGAATAGAAGTAAGCAAAATCTAATTTCTGGAAGATATCAAGGCACTAGAATTTGCAATATTTGAATTTGTTATGAATATCTGCTTAGTGATGAATTTCATAGTTTATTTCAAGCAACAAGATCATTTGAAAATAGTTGTCTCTACTTGAGAAGACTTCATAAACAGAGAAAGCAGCAACTTGTTCGACAAACAAGTTATTCATTTGGGAAGCTCCTCTGAGCTCTATTTAGTAGGATCCCAAATTAATTTGCAAATATCATTTAGCTAGTCTTTGATGTAGTGTATCACATCTCTATCAATGTAGCAATTAATTCAATTTCTGATGAAGGCATTAGTGTTTCTTTTCAGTCCAGAAACAATTTTTTTAAAACCTTTTTTAAAGTCTTTTTTCTTTCACTTTTGCCTAAAGACAAATTTGTATCTACCACACTCTCTCTTTATTTATCTGTTGCAAACTTGTGGCCTCTCTAAGGAAACATCAAGTTGTGTTCCTTGGTACTTCAGATTTGATTATTGACTCTATTACATGTAGAACTGCCTCCCTAAGCTCAAATATATCAGGACATGACCAAAACATACGCGAAGAGTCTCCCACGTGCCTATTACAGATCCTGCATTCATTATATTCTCTTACTCCCAGATGATGTGATCTCTCTTGTGGCTAATACCTCCAATGCAAGAACTTGAACAGGATAACTTCAACACTGCATCTTGCAGTGATTTTTAATTCCCCCTACCCAACTTAAGCCAGTTCACTTCTGGTACACATTGCTTGCTACTTCCTCTGTTTAACTGTTTATCTCCTGCTCCAGACACTGGATAGACAAACTAGAAGTGCAGGTATCCTCTGGAAACAGCAGGTCTATGGCAGAAAACACCTATGGTCCCTTATAATATTTAATATAAAATATTTAAGACCTGTTATCTTTCTCACACTCTGAGCACAAGTGTTAGTACAGTTCTTTGTGCAACAATAATTGCTTCCCAGTTTGAGAAAGACATCCAAATCCATTCTGTTCAGATCAGGATTGTTTATATGAGGCAGTAAAAGTAGCACGTTCAGTAGAAAATTTACAAGGGGAAAACAAATAAATAACTTATATCAAAGGACTGTTTTAGGATGACCTTTGAATAGGTATGTGGAGTGCAGCAACACAGGAAGACATCACAGACCTCAAGAGTGGTAAGGGGTGACAGAAGCACCTTCCAAGGTAGGAAGCGGTGGAACCGGTGAACACATCCAGAGAGAAGGAACTGGAGAAAAGTCACGAGCTGCAATGGAGCATAGCCATGAGCGCTCTTATAAATGTGACAGGTAATACTGATATCGAGCCAGGGAAGAAGGACAGGCTGGGGCAGTCTCTCTTGGATGACAGCAAGGTGTAATCAGGAACAGGTGAGCTTTGAACAATAAGAAAAGCAACATAAATGCAGCTATTACCTGATTGCAGTCATTCATTCACATTATGAAATTCCGGGTTTTGTGTCACATCACCGTAGCTTCCACAGGAACTGACTAGTATGTCATGCAAAATATTTATGCCACTAGCAACTTTTTGAATTTTGGGTGATGCTGGTTAGGGCCTGCTAGATAGATCAGCAAATATATTTCTGTTCAACCACTGAATGTACATTTAAATCAGGTTCTGTGATTTTACTGGTGAATTAGAATCTGTGTTCCACAAATGTTCTCCAGCCTTTATCTGAAATTTCTGCTTTCTACCAGTAAATACATTTATTACAGTGTTTGCAAATTTACATACATAAACACAGTGCAAATTCCGTCAAAGCAAATGAGTTTCAAAATTGAAATGGAAACTGAAACATTTTGCAGTATTCATTCCTCCTACTTGGGAGACAGCCAGATCTCAAGAGGTTACCAGCTCAACTCCATAAAACCAAAGACGTTCAGACCATCGTTGAGCTTGCTGGCCGATTATCTGTGCAGAACCTCCTCAACCCAGAGGTTTAACTCATCACTGCTTTTAAGTATTCCTTACACAGCTGCTTTAATGAAAATATCCTTCTCCCTTACTAGAACTGAGGAAGGTTTAGTACCTAGGCCTGTATTGGCTTCATTTTTAAGACTGTTTCCTCTTCTTTCAAATTGTGGCTTTTCTTCCTAGAGCCTCCAAGTTATAGAAATCTCCAGGACCTCTGCCTTCCTCCTCTCACTTTAGTTCTCTCCTCGCTATTCCTTTTCCCTACTATGTGAGTCCAAGTCTCTCACTAACAGACCCATTTCCACAAGGTGAGATATGGAGAAGAATGGAGGAAAGGAGTTAAAGAAATCCTTTTTCATGGCAGATGATTTATCACAAAGAGAGCTCCACGCTCTTCCCTTCAGCTTCGTAAGGTTGCGTTGGTTCATTGGATCAGTACCAGCTGAATCTCCAGATAATGCCACACACAAAGCTGGGGAGTTCAAACCCATAAATGGCACTACTGACAGGGCTAGGGCTTGAAATTGGAAAGGTTTTGGGGGGAGGGGACTGCAGTCATTTTTTTTTTTTTTTCTTTTCTTTTTTTCCAGGCATATTGCAATAAGAGCGGGGACAGAGGGTAATTGGTCTCTCTTGTTGCACTCCTTCGAGGCAAGAGCTATAGCGAGGAGCTGCAGCCCACAGCGTCATGCAGAAAAGGGAGCTTTGCAGCAAGGGAGCGGGAGCGCAAGGCGAGCACATGGAAGGCTTGCTGCTTTTAATAAAAATATCATCTTAAACCTGTTATAGTCACAACACTTTACAAATCAACTCTACACCTGCCGTCATCAGGGAAGCCAGAGTCTTCATTAACGCACGTTTCCCTGTTCAGGTGCTCGGGGTGAGCAATTTATGCATTCGCCTATTATTCATTAAAGAGGATTCATTCAAGCCCACATGTTCTAAGGCAATTAGCTACCAAGACGGCGCTCCAGCTCCAGTCACAGTGTCTTCCCCCTCCCAACGCAGTCTCCCCTCCCCAGTTTTCTGCATTTTTTCGTCGGGAGCTCTGGAAAGCTTCCCAAGGGCTATTCCACACGAGCACTGCAGTGTGCTCGAGGCCGCGCGGGGCAGAGCAGCATTAGCTCGCGGAGGCCACACGGTGGAGTAGACGTTTGCAGAATGAGCGACGCGTGCTGTACTGACATAATTTTAAATAGTACATGACGGTTAAAGATGTGTTTCTCCATTTTCTGTGTAAACAGTGTTAAATAAGAATAAACACAAAGGGATATTTTCTCCTGCTGACGAATACATGCATTTCTCAGAGCTGGTAATAGGTGTTACAGACACACGCACCAAGGAGAGCACCTGGCCCCCCCTGGCATGGGCAAAACTCCCTTCTCCCATCTGCAAGATACATCTCAATTCCACTATTTAACTCTCCCTGCATAGCGCCTGACTTCTCAGGAATGTCATAAGGATTCCTGGGCAAGAAGCATAACACTGGAAACAAACCCCAGCACTGGAAACAAATCCCAGCACCAACCCTACAAAGACAGCTTGGATGCAACACAGCATGATCTGATCATTGGCGTAGCTCATCTTTGGGGGCTAGCACAGGACTATTCCCCCTCTACATATTTTCCAGCACCTTGTCCAGTCCAGTTTTCACCTCAACTCATGGGTCACAAGCTGCAAACTACTGAGAAATAAAATTATAGTTCCCTGTGTGCTCAATTTACTGGACTCCCTCTTTTCCAAATCCCCTCAGCAGGTCTAGGTCCTCTAGGCTCTCTTGCCAGCTTTTCCCCACAACACACTGATCCGGTCTCCTTACAAACCCTGCTTTTCAGGCAGGCAGACCTTTCCTAAACTCCTGGTATTTCCTTGTTGTTCTGCACTCCTGGCGTTAGTCCCCTTTGGCAGGTTGGGTGGAGATAAGGTAAAGTCATGTAAAGTCATCACAGTAGCTCACCGAAAGCAACTCGGACACACGTAAGCATTTCCTGAGACACGGCTTATCTTGAGCAGCGCTTTTGCTCCTGCTTCTTCCCCCTCCTCAGACTGTTCAATTAATCTGATACACAAAATACCTCCCAATTATTGCAGAATACCCCTGATGCACCACTGACATCCCTGTTCTGCTCCAATATGTACTTCACATAGTCCTTGGCAGCTGAACTAGCCAGTCTTGTTTAACCTAATCACCTTTAAGCAAACAGAAAGGATTTGCACGTTTCCTTTAGACAACTATCATACGAATCCTCCCCAAAAGATGCTTTGGCTCTTACTGTCAGACCTACTGCACACAGAAAGCTGCAGTTAAACAGCCAACCTGAATGTCACAAAGCCAAGATGTCAGAAGTTCAGATGTGCCACAGCTGCAGAGACAGCCACAACCTTCATTCAGCCTTTTGCACGTCATTATCATGACACAGTATTTCACAACAGGAGCACAGGGTACTTTTTTCCACAGGGCTCTTTCTTTATTCCATGCAGAGGATCAACACTGCTCATTAATGATCGGATTATTCAATATTTTGGCTTTTTTGTATTGTTCAATATGCAGCCCAAGGCTCCTGCTTACTGCATGCTACTCAAAGCCTGCTCTGAAGATACAGTTATTCAGTTCTTCATGGGCTTTTCTGAAGTGCTTATCACTGCGGGAGGCAACTGCTACATAAACATTGATGAACTTGTTTTCCCAGCAGAACTGCTGTGGGAAGGGACCGCGCTGTCCCCAGTTTATGGGGAAGCAATTGGGGCACAAAGTAACTCATGTAAGACACCTCACTAAGTGGGGCCACTGAAGCTGAGAGGCCTGGGACAGGATTTTTATTTAAGAGCACTTAGCTTCCTGCTAACATGCTGCTTGTACATGCATTCTACAAAATGGTAATGTATTATAAGATCATAAATGCATTTTTGGGATGTTTTTCAATTTTATCCTAATTTAGGCATTTTGCTCGCTTTGGAAGCCTACACTGCTTCAGTCAGCGGCCCTGTGCCTGAGACTCATATGAGGTGCTTAGGGTTAGCACTGTCCCTGATGCTTCCCTTGCTCTCCTGAATAGAATTAACCGATTACTCCGCTACATCATGAGCTGCCAGGCTTTGCATCCAGAACCATCACTCATGCTAAGGCAGTCAGGCTACGCACGCACGCTCTCAACATGCCAAAACCCAGCTGGAAGAAATCCATCTTCAGCATCCCAAAGTCCTTTTCCTCCCTCATATCCTTAAGCAGGAGCTCGCCTTAATACGGGAGCTGCGAGGAAGCTGAGCCTTGCGCAGGTGAGAGGGCAGACGGAGGTGAGAGGGCAGGGCGCTGCTGGGTGCGCCCTACGCACAAGGCACCAGCAACCACTAGCCCTGGCTGCCTTTTACAACTGCATCTGCTAACAGGCTCCAACGCTCTCGTGCATTTCTCAGTCCCATAGACAGTCTTGATTGCGTTCCTGCACAATCTTGCTACGTCTGTAAATAGCTTGGCTTGCAAATGACTTTTTGAATTGGATACATAAATACCCATCCATTTGCGGTCGGTGGGAGAAAAGTCCCCTTTATTGTCACTGCACAGCGCTGCCCAACCCATATATATTCCCTGCAGTGAGCCTACCCCTGCTTCACTTGTTAGCAAGTGTAATTTTCATCAACAGTTAGAGTCAGGGATACATCCATTAGCCAGGCACTCAAATATAAAGTTCCTTTACCACTATTAAGTGAAAAATTTACAATTGTATAGAAGGTCCTGAACAAAACCCCAGGTCTCGTAATATTAGCGGGTGGGGGCGGGAGAAATGACCCAGCAGCTCACTTAGGGTGATAACATGAGACTGTAGAGACTTCTTATGCAACCGAGGGAAAAATTACGATGCTTCAGTTCATCTCTTGTAAAAATAATTATACTACCAACCCTCCATGGTGTTTTGAGAGGAAATAAGTGAAAGATTAAGAAGTACTTTGGTACCACTGTGATGGGGATATATTAGGCTCCATGGATAGAGATTAAGTGGTTTATGAAATGGCAGGAAAGTTCTCCGATAGAGGCTGAATTTCGGCAAGGTTCACTTCCAGAAAGATCCTATTATTTCACACTTAATATACACTCTGAAATGTCTCTAAGAGCAGTAAAATAACCCAGTCCATTTCATCAGAAAAATTCCTCGGATTTTTTATATTAGTGAACATATCTGTTTATTGCTTTTTTACCTTCTTTACCTGTAACTAAAGATTCTTTCCTCTCAGATGTGTCTCTGTTCTCACTTTAATTTTCAAGGTCACCTGGCCCACTAGGTGCATCACATATTGCTGTCTCATTAAAGGAAGCAGATTAACCTTATTCTACTAGATTGTTTCAGTACCTGCCAGCTCACTGTGGCCAAGTCAGACAATGTGGCCAAGTCAGTTAAAAAAAACAACCAGAAGCTTTGGGAAGTCAACCAGAAGCTCTGAACATGATGCAAATGTTCTCCCCATTATCTCTGCTATGATAAATTAACAAACATTCCAAAACAGAAATATTACCAATGTTTTGTTTGTCACACAGCATTTCAGAAGATGGCAGGGAAGCTACGAAGCCCTGATCAGTCTCTGATTGCAATCAACGAGAAAAGCCCAGATGCTTTCAAAGGGAGTTAAATCAGGCTCTGATCTTTTCCAATGCCTTAATTTAAGGGGCAGAGTTTCGCCATCTGAGCTTCGATGTGTGGTAGTGCCTGATCCCAAACAACACAGAGAAGATATTTGACAACACAGTGGTCTCTGTTTCATTACCAATTTCTGCCTCACAAATCACACAGGCTTTGTATTTCCCACCAATCCCATCAGTTAAGCACGCTATATGGCCTAGAAGGCAAGCTACCTGACAAAGTTACATTTCTTATAATACTCCATGACATCTCCTCTTACTAACTCAAAACGAAATATTGGAGAATTTGGTGGCATCACGTGAGATTTGGGTCAGTTGCCCAACATGGATGCTTGCTTGATGCAGAAGAATGGGAATGTTAAGCACTCAAACTGTATCTTCTATCAATCACTGCAAGGCATCAGCAGAATGTGATTTGATACCAAGCCAAGCTGAAACTACACATTTTGATTTCAGAGCACTGAAACATCTCAGTGCATTGAATAATGGTAAAATGAAAGATTAGTTTGAGAATCCTGATGAGAATGCTAAGTCTGAAAATTTAAGCCTTCAGGGATTGAGAACACTGGCTTTTTCTGTTATTATCCATCAAAAAATGGGCATTTGGGGGAAACAAAATGTCCAGAAAAGCAACTTTTGTCTACTAGTTAATAGAAAGTGTTATCACTATACCCTTTTCTGAGATATACAGAGCAGTGCAATAATTAATGAAGACATATAACAGTTGAAGAAAGAAGGTGAGGATGAAAAGTCATGCCGACGTAAATTTGCATGTAACCTTTCCATAGGCAGACCAGGAAAGACTCCGGGTAGAAGGCTGATGTTGCCATACTTGTTATCCCACCCTGTGCATTAGACCCGCTTAATCAAGAAAGCATCTGTCTTACCTAAATATTCATGAATGACGGATTTCTTGACAGTCCAGTTCCTTGAATTAAACCTGCCATGCAGAATTCATCTTATTTTCTTATATAATCCGTTAAGAGTTCATCACATGTGAAATTATGTCACGTCACTAGTGTTGGCTTCATACATTTCTTGTCATCCCTAGGTACTTCATTTTCAGACATGATGCTAGAAGCTGGAAGTTTCAATAATTATCCAAGACAAGGGTTCATCCTTCTGTCTAACCGCACATCTCTGGCATTGTGATCTGTATTATTTTGCATGTGAGCTCTGCTTTCAATCAGCCAACTGATGAATGTTAAAGCACTAAAATACACGGGTACATTAAAACCATGCTAGCAAAGTGAAACAAAGAGCTCAGCTCTATGCAGGTTCACCATCATCCCTGTCTACTGCCGCTCAAAAGTAAAACGAACAGATAAAGCATATGCCCAGCATTACTTTAGCCAAGTTTTAGAGGGAAACTTGCATTAAATCCAGTAGCATCTCTGAGAAATTCTTATGCTTGTTGCTGTCAGCACCATGAGTGCAAGAGACAGCCTATGTCATCCTCTATTGAGATGGTGAATGTTATACCAGTTCTCTTAAGCATATTACACGTGAAATGAAAGATGCCACAGTAGCGAAAGGAAATTTAATGCAAGATTGTCTCATGCCTTTAAAATACAAAAGCTCACGTGCTCCCACATGCTGCAGCACCTGATAACTATCACCCTTCCATGCAGATCATTGTCAAAGCTCGCTCTCCCATCACATCTATACCAGAACAACAAAAGCGCTACTTTTCAGCCTGTCTTCTCAAGAAAACAGGAGTTACACAACCATATTGTGCATGTACAAACATATGTTTGCCTCTCTCTCCTCCTCCTTCCTTCCCCATCTAACTTCCAAACCCATTGGCCAGCTTTATCTCAATTTCACTGAAAGAACATAACCGTAAAGAAATTCATGTATACATAAAGTGTGTGTGCGTGTGTGTGTGTGTGTGTGTGTGTGTGTGTGTGTAAGGGGAAAAGATCAGTCTGAGAGAGATAGATGCATGAAAAGCTCTTGTGTAAGTCCAGCCAGGCTAGAATTCTGCTTTTCATTTTACTCTGCATGCACCTATAAAGGGACTAGTGACAAAACACAGGAATACAGCAGTACCAAGAGAAGCTGTTCCCACAGACAATGTGCCATGTACAGATGCCAGAAAAAAAATGGGAGGTTGAAGAGATTTGACTTTTTGCCTGAAAGAGTATCTAGCAGATATTACTGGCACTGGGCACATACAGAAATCACTTCATCCTGACCTGAGGTGCAGCCTCCAAGCAGGAGAATGCTGCACCCATTTTAACCAACTATAAAGTCACAGATTTTCAATTCTAAGTTTTATAAAAACAGGCAGCTAAAAGAAAAGGGAGATCCTATAAACATCTATTAAAGAAAATATTATATCATGAAGTCAATCCTTTTAGGCAACAGAGAATCCACATGGGAAGACACCATTATGAATTTCCACCCATGAAGATTTTCAAAACTTGACTGAAAAAAAATACTTAGTCCTACTTTGAGCAGGGGATTAGTCATAAAGAGCTCTGGTGGTCCATATTAAACTCTTTTTCCTGTGATTCTATGAAAGCCCCAAATATAAGGAAAGCTTCAGTTGCTCTTCATATCTTCGGATCAGCAAAACATCAGGAAACCCACTTGTGGGACAGCAGACTTCACAGGTTCATGGGATGACTTATTTTTCCTTTACGCATATTTGCAGAGTCTGATGCAGTTCAGCACCCTTGAAATGCAAACATGTAGGAAAAGTGTACAGTGAATGAGAACATATATGAGTGGGAAGTGGAGGAGCAAACAGATTTCAATTTCAAGCTTTCATGGCTTAGCATAAACAAACACGGAACAATTCATCCCCGGAACACAGAGGTGGGAGGAGAATACTGACAGTGTCCTCCAGACACACCAGGAGACTGAGAAGCAGAAAGCCCAGAGCAAAAAGCACATTTCAAAAAGAGTATTTAAAGCCTTAGGAAAGATAGAAGGAAAGATGCAATTTCCCTGATTCATTCATGGGGAAGGTAACAGAAACTCTCCTTGTACTCCGCTACCCAACCCCAGCCTGCTAAAAATAAGCCTGTCTTGTCAAATGCTGCTTTTTCCTTAACAAACACAACATTTTAAGTCTGAATTAAAATTGGAACAGGTGAACAGATTTGGGGAAAATAAGAACAACATAATAACATTCTAGAGATAGAAACAAAAATATCTTCTAGAGAAATTATGTTGCACTAAAACTCTTCATGAGTTTGCAAAACCTATTTGAATTTCAGATTCCCCCCTCCTTAATTTTTCACAAATTCCTCCTCTGCCCATACCTAAGCTGGCATGGGGCTAAAACTCAGATGATGTCTCATTTTTGCTCTCCCACACCTTTTACTCAACAGACAACACGATAAACTTCTAGTGATTATAAAGTGATTAGGAAGATGGTTTTCTTCAGGTTCAGATTCCTACAGACACTCATTAAGCTGCAAATGGACAGTCTAAGACTGACTGACTCCCCAGCTGATTTGCCCATTAACTTGCCTTTCCCACAGCACCAAAAGCAATGATGCACTGAGCAGACAACTCGCTCAAAGCTTCAACATCAGCCGTGCCTCCCAGGAAAGTTTTGTTTTGAAGCATCTTCGACATAAATGAAGGAATAGCGCCTGTTGGGACTGTGCCCCGATCCTATCGCTTCTGATTTGAAAAGGCAAAGTCTAAGTCCTTGCGTGCCTGATCCATCCCACAACGTCACCTTCCTGATGGGGAGTCAGCTCCATCTCACTGAGAAGTACATAAACATCTGGCAAGCAAAACAGAATATTTCAATAGTGCTGATGCCTTGCTTGTCCAAGCTGAAGACTGGGACCCGAGTGTCTGGGCTTCCACTGCCTACTGAGGTAGTTCTTTAGTTACGGGACTTAGTGCTCCCTTCAGATATTCTGGAAACTGATTCTCGTTCCTGCCTCCTGCCAGTTTTTTTCAAGACAATGTTAAGGCCCTAGAAACAGGATTACTGAGGATATGTAGAGAAAAGAGTCATCTGATGCCTCAAAAATCAAACCTTTCTTCTAGAGCACCTTGACCAGACTGTCTGTCAAGAGCACTGTGATATCCCTACCTGAAACTTATGTTCAAAATTACAGGGCAAAATTAATCAAATAAACCAAACTTTGACAGAAGTCAAGTAGGTCACCCTGATCATGCACGTGCTTGAAAGAAAGTGGAGGTTAACAAATTTAAGGCTTACAAAATTAAGTACCTCACTCTAATGGAAGCGCAAGGAAAGAAGAGTTCCCTGAATAGGAAAAGAGGAGAGGAAAATGACTTTCTCCACTTTGAAGGAAAATTTATTGAAGCCCGGAAGACAAAAAAAGAAGCCAAGAAGAAACAAAACAACCCAGAAGGGCTCTGAAAAATCCAATCTCTCCCATCAGCCTCTGGAAAATGGATAACCTATAGGCAGTATGATTGAATTTCTCTATTTCATCACCCTAGTGGTAGCATCTTGTATGAAACTCTGGTTTATGAATTGAGTTTTGAGGGAGACCTGAGAGAGCAGGAGTTATACCAATCTAATCAGGATGTGACAAACACATGCATCAAAATGTTGCATTGTCAAGATCCAGAAACCGCTTAATTCCAGAACAATTTTAAAGTTGGAAAAGCATTTTTGGCAACAGGATTAGAAATGATGAGAAGGAAGTTGAAAATCCAGGTGGAGGAAGGTAACACAATTTTTTTCAAAGCGTAGTTTTAAAATTAGGCCAAGTTTCTGCACAATCTCTAAGTTGCTATACAAAGCTACATTTTGTTCAAATGAAAGACTCAGGTGTCTTCTTCCATTTACTCCATTTGTTTTCAAATGCTCATTGGACATACTCTAATAATAGAATAAAAGATACAGGAAGCAAGATAAATCACACCACAGTAAAATCCATAGGATATCCCATTCTGAGCAAAACACCAAACAAAGCAGGTAAAATACAAAAAAAGTAACATGCTAATGTCATTACCACACAACAAAGAATGCAAGATTCATGGGCTTCCTCTCTATTGGCTCTTAAACAACAGCAGGCACAGAAATAGTCTGTGATTATTGATAACATAAGACCAAATTGGAAAGCATGTGCATTTAAAAGAGATGACATTCTTCCTTCCAAAGAAAATCACAATCACTTTGTATTTCCCTGGTCTCAGCTTGAATTTCCTGTCTAAATACTGAAGATAACTTCAGAGGATAAGTACAGATTAGCAAAATATTCAAGGTGATTGAATGGATTAGTATTATTGTTTAGCACAATGCACGGTGATAGAAAAATCCACAAAAAAGAAAGATCTGATATCTGGACAGCCACTTGAAATTGTGCAGCTCCCATGCTGAATTTTTACTTTTTTTTTTTTTGGTGACATCATCACAGTAGAAACCTGAAAACAATTCCAACTAAAGAGTGCAATTTAAAGCTGGGGATCTTTGAACAACAGGTGGAACAAAAATTCCAAAGTAAACTTCTATATTGTTCATCACACAGATAGAAAATCCATATGGTAGCAACAGAGCAAGAAAATAGCCCTTTCTAACAAAGTACACATAACAGCAACATTTTTCTGTAGGACAGAAAGAAAAAAGAATTTAAGTGCATCAAGGACAGCCCGTCTTAAGAGAAATTCATACTGGATCAAATGCCAGTCAGGCAGAGCGCATAAATGCAGGGCATCCCCACCATGCTGGCCACTGCAAACATAGCAGCTTACTTTCTCAATTTTCCCTGCCTTCACAGAGATGCACACTTTATTTACAGGTCTACTGATGTTCTGTGTTCCCCCTAGGTCACAAGAATGCAATAACCTTATCAAAGCAGATAGAGTGTTTCACTGTGTGACATGGTCATTTGCTTCAGTTCTTGGTACTCAGCATTAATAGAGGGAATGTCAGCTCTGACTATTAACACTTCCAAGTAACCTGTAACTAGGGATGCAGATTTTGCATTCAGGTGCCACAATTCTACAGTTTTCTCAGTTTCCAGAACCAAAGACTTTGTATTTCAAGAGCTTAATCAAAGACCCTTAAAACCTTAGACATCTATACTTTGCTTGTCATTGAAGTCCTTGGGGCATGCCACAAGCTAATGAAGTGTCCTACCACGCTCCAGTGGGGCAGGCACAGAGTATTAGTTTCATTTTATAACTGAGAAGACTGAAGAACAGAGAGATCAAGCAAATTGTCCAAGATCACATTGGACTTATTTGCCAGACTCAGAAATCAGCACTCTGCAAAAATAGATAAATCACTTCCCTCCTTCCTCAGTGGAATAAGTGGCAAAACATTGGTTAGCTATGTGCATCCTTCCATACATCTGGGTTACCGTCAAGGAAGGACACACCACTGTTCTGAGCAAGGTCATTCTCACAGAAAATCCAGGCAGATCTTAAACCATAAGTAACACACCTGCCGTAACCGTGTATCCTCACAGGAATGCCATTTGAATGTTTAAGATCCAAGACAATAGTATAAGGTTTTGAAATATCTAAATCTGGAGAAAACCCAAGCTTCAAATTTATGTTTGTTCATGTTACCTCGTGGCTAATGAACAAGATGAGAAGAAACAATAAGTAACATTCTCCAAGTGGACAACTGAATAGCTAAACATGCCAGGTGAGAAAAATTATCTTCAGACATGAAAAAGCAACTTGCCGAAAACTTTGGTCAAGCTACAAACAAATTAGTGTTGATACTTCTCTTGTCAGTGTAGCAGAACAGTTAAACTAAGGGCAGGGGAAGCAAAACAAAAAACAAAACAAAACAAAACACCCAAACTGCTTTACTCAACCAAACTGCTACAGATCCATCTCTATTCCCAGGAATGCACAAGTCTGAAAAACATATAGTATATTATTTGGGCTAAAAAGGCTGTTTGCTTTTTTCTTCTCTTGACGCTTTTGACAAGATGACTATCAGATGGAGGTTCAGAGATAGATGTAAAGCAGAAAAAGGCCAATTACCAACTTTTTTCTCCTTCAGAAATATTTGAAACTGCTTCCCAGTAACAAATAATACACAACATATCACTGCAAACTGAAAGGTGGCTTACCTGAGGCAATCAGCACAATAATTGGGACAATTCTCAAAGAAAACAAAAACATCTCTCTCCAAATTTTCTGTTCACCATTCTTCTGATCTCCCCCACCCTTGGAATTCTAAGTCAGGCCTTCAATTTGATAACACCGGCATTCTCAATGCAGCCACCAAGTCTGCTCCGGTAGTCACAAAACAAAGAATTGGTTAAAGAAAAAAAAAAAAAGTCCATCATCACTGCAGAGTTTGCCTGCTGCTGTAGTGCTCAGCAAATTAGCATGGTAACCCACTGGTTAACCGGTGATTAGCCATGGTTAAGTCTGTGTAGGCTTCCAAACGTCCAAAAAAAAAAAAAACAACACATGAATATTGCAGCCTTACACTCACAGCGAATGTTTCTCTTCAATCTTCCTACATCTTTTCACAAAACTTACTGGTTTTACAATTTATAGAGACAGAGATACACACAACATGGAATTAATTTTTTTTGTCTGCAGTTTTACAAATCATTGGGATATTTTGCAGAAGAACCTCAAGTTTCACCAGGTCACCTATCTGAATGCAAATTGGTTACTAAGCACTAGCCAAAAAGACATTTACCCTGCAACTCCCTAGTGCTACCATAGCCTTGGTGCACCTGAGCAGGCAACCTCTAGGCATTAACTTTCTGAATGGTCCTGTTTTTATTTTTGGTTTGGGTCTTTTTCTTTTTTTTTTTTTTTTTAAATCTTCTTTCTTTATTTTTCCAAATGAGCTACTTGATGACCTTTTTCCATG
>VZSV01000043.1:4024591-4046090 GCA_013398735.1 Nothocercus julius | reverse complement strand
CCGTGTCTGTAATGAACTGAACTAAAATTCAGGTACAAGCTATTTATAATCAGGCCAGCAGTGATCAGATTGTCATAGCGAGCTTTCCTCCTGCTTCTGCAGACCTGCAACAACTACAGGGGAAAATGCAAACAGCCTCAACTTGACAACCTCTGTTTAAGACAAGTGATCTGGGAGACATCAGCAAAAGTTAGTTGATTTTTTGAAAGATCATAAAGTTTTCCTTTGTACTGTGTTTCCCCCCCACCACCACCACCTCTCTCTTCTGTATACTATTAAGCTCACAGGATAGGAAACTTTAAAGCCCTCTGCACTGGCCAGTTGAAAGAAAATGCCTCTAGCTCTCATTGAGTGTAATGGAAGCTGTCATTTGAAAGCTAGGAATCATCTTCAGAACTTGTAAAATACTTCAATTAGATTAAATAATATATACTCGATGTGTCCAATTTTTTCAGACACACCTATAAATAGCAAGATAGACCAGATCATCAGCCATATAGGCTTCCTGAAGAAAAAAGGCTAAATCAAAATGGAACAAAAGCCTGTCTGCAGTGAAAAACACTTTGGAAAGAAAAAAAAAAAAATTGAAAGCTAGAAAGTTGCTACTGTGTTCACCTCTCCTGATCTCCTATCTACTACGCAGCGTAAAGATCTCCCTTGAAGCAATTCCCATTTGAAGCTTAAAGACAACCATGAAAATACACTGCAGTCCTTAACCGCCTCCTCAAGGCCTTGAGCCTTCATTTCTTAAGCATCAGCCTCCAGCTTCCTAGTTCTGTTCTCGTAGGCCCTTTTCCATTATACTGGAAAGTAACTTTCATATTAGTACATTTCCTACCTTCTGTGGTCAGATCATTGATGGACAAGCCCCCCCCCACAGATGCAGACCATGCCATTGTCATCTGCTATCTGTTAATTCAAAGAATCATTACAGCTGGAAAAGACCTTTAAGAACATTAAGTCCAACAGTAAACCCATCACCACCCTGCCTGCTAAACCATGTCCCTAAGCACCTCATCTGCACGCTTCTGGAGCACTGCCAGGGTGGGTGACTCCACCGCCTCCCTGGGCAGCCTGTTCCAAGGCTTCGCCACTCCTTCCGTGTAGAGATTCTTCCTAATGTCTAACCTGAACCTCCCCTGGCACAACTTGAGGCCACCTGCTCTTGTCCTGCCGGTAGTTATTCTGGAGAAGAGATGGACCCCCGCCTCACTACAGCCTCCCTTCAGTTAGTTGTGGAGAGCGATAAGGTCTCCCCTGAGCCTCCTCTTCCCCGGACTAAATAACCGCAGCTCCCTCAGCCGCTCCTCACGAGGTCTGGGCTCCAGTCCCTTCACCAGCTTCATTGCCCTCCTTTGGACACGGCTCCAGCACCTCCATGTCCTCCTTGCAGTGAGGGGCCCAAAACTGAACACCGGATTCGAGTTGCGGCCTCACCAGCACGGAGTACTGGGGAATTCAATTAAACTAAACTCCAGGACTTTGGCCAAAAAGCAAAAGCTTGCTAATTCTGTTCTTTCTTGTGGTTCTTCAGAATAGGTCAAAAGTACACGAAGCAACTATTTACAATGCTCATGGCCTGCAATCCCCTGACTGATTTTGGAAAAATTGGATTTCTAAACATTCACTACAACAGGCAATAAGTTGAGATGGAGCCAAGATACAAACAGCACACCTAGGTGATGACATGGACCCAAAAACCCAGAGTTCTCAGAAAACAGAATACTGGTATAGTCGTTTTGAGAGGCAGGAACTGCATAAAGAAGTCAGAGAGGTTCATTGCTCAAAATATTGCGGTTGTCTGGATCAAGAGAGTTGCGTGTTTGTTTCCTTCTCCAGCTTCAAAATGAAAAAGAACTTGCCTGAGTTCTCCTAAGGTAGCAGTCATTTGACTTCCATGGGAATTTATGATTTCTCAGCTGCGTTGTTACTGTTAACAAGAGCTGACAGTTAAATGCATTTCATTAACAGAAAGCAGAATGAGAATGACAAGACTTTAGCAGATCAGATCTGTAATTGAAAGGGTGACCAGCGTAAGGAACAAGAATAGTTTGCCAGGACTGTGCTTAACTCTCACCTACACCAACAGCAGCACAGCTCCTAGACACAGCCCGTCTAGCTTCTACACTACTCAATATAGCATCAACAAGAAGGAGATGTCAAGAGCAAGCCTATCCCCACAGCTGTTCCCCTTTGCATGTCAACAGCAGGAGCAGAAGTAAACCCTACTGAAAGAATGAATCACAGAAAATGAAGTATTTTAGCAGCTAAAAGCATAAAGATTAACAAAGGCATAGTAGGAAGTAAAGGAGATAGATTGGCAGTTTGTCAATTGATTCTTTTCAGTCTTGGAAAAGCACCCAGAAGATGCATTCAAGGACAACTGCTGAGGTACAAAACTCACTGAGATTGCTTGCACTGAATAGTTATTTTCACTGTGTTGCTTTCTCACTAGTGGACGTTGCCAAATGATTGACTGAGCCTTGAACAACTGTGGATTTTCAAAAGTTACTGAACAAACCTATCTCCAGCTGCACAAACGACAATTCAATCCAGATGCAAAACAATGTGCAGAACAATAATACTGCTCAAATACAACAGAATAACCCAAATCCTGTAACTAAAACTGAAATTATAGTTTCACCAAGAACTGAATAGAGCTCCACTGCTCTGCCTGAGCAGTAAGGAACAGAAAAATAGGAGAAAATCAGAAATTAAATCTCCTCTGAAGACACACACCTGTTGGTCAACCTTTTTGACCAATATATCTGGTCACTGAAAGCTCTTTCCTCAGGTTCACTAAATCTGGAGAAGTCCTAGTATCAGATGATATAGAAGGGTTATTCAGGCTGACTGTATAGGTCGTTACTGTGTCTCCTACAATCAAGTGCCAAAAAAAGAGCCCACATCCAAAAGAATCCAAACTCTAGCATTCCTCTCGTCATATTTAGTACTCTATCTTTCCCTTCTATAACAGCTTGCTAGATTGCTTTGTCCACCTGCTGTGCCATCTTCTTTAGGCTCTGAAAGTGCCTTGGGAAAGAGATGATCATTTACAACGTACTGGCACAGCGCCTACCCGAACAGGACTGTGGCTTGTGGTCAGTGCCGCAGTGTTAGTGCACATCAATCACTCGAACACCCAGGCTCTCTTGCAAGGCTATTGCAGTTCAAATTAATATACGATATTGATTACTGGTAATACAAAATGCAGTCAGTCTAGAAACCTGCACCTGTAACACCCTTCTTGCAGCTTCTTACATTCTAGAGGATTCGCACATTATTATAACCCCTTCCAATGCAATCTCATTGCTTCCTTGCACAGCATCAGATCACAGGCCAGCCTGCATCATATTTAGGGATTGCTCATGTTTACAAGGAAACCCCATTCCCTCACCCAGCTGTTATTTGGGGAGCCAAGTGCAGTGACCCCCGCCTCCCTTGTTCCCAAGGGCATCATGAAGGGACACCATGGAGGGGTCGGTCTTTTCCTGGTTCAGGCAGTGCTTTCTGGCAGGCTGCCAGGTAGCTGCTGCCCTGGCCTCCGGATCCTGGAAAGGTCCTGTCCCCTTGGAAGCGTCTGGACATCTGAGTGGCAGTACTGAAAGGGAGGGGGCAGCTAAACCCACCAGCTCCAACTGCATTCCCGTGCTACTAGAAATCCAGCTGTTCTCTGCAAACAGGCAGGATTTACTGTTCATATTTTGGATAAAGAGACAGATGAAATTCCCCTTCCCCATCCATTATCGCTGTATAATCTATACAATTCATCAGCCCAACGGCTGTGTCAGTAAAGAAAAGGGAAAGGGAGCATTGGTATTCAGAGCACACGCGCCGCACAAGACAGCAGGTTTATGATCTGCGCAACCTGAAATAAGCACTTCTCTCCCCTGGGGACCTGGGTTAACACCGAGTAGCTGCACGTTAAGTCACATACACTTCTATTAATATACATCCTTTCCAGCCTGGAAGGGGAAGAGGAGGCAGCACAGCTGTCCTGCTCGTACAGGCAGAGAAGGCTAATGCCTTTGTGGCTCTGTATGACCTAAAATGCCATATCCTTCTGAACCACGACCCCCCCGTTTTGTGGAGCGTCCCTCCTCTCATTCCCAGGCACCAACCTGGCAAAGACAACGGATGTCAATCTGCTGTCAGGCCTGCCCTGACACCCCCCTCAGCCCCACGGCCATGGGTAGCAGAGAGGCACCTGTGGCTCCATTAATGGCTCCCTCTGCCGAGCTGCGTTGGCTGCTGGATTTAAAGGGGGTGGAGAGAGAAAGGGGCCTAGTGCACAGTCTCTCCCTTTGCTTTTCTCACCTGTATGCCCAAGGACACAGCAAGCTGCATGGGAACAGCTCTTCTCCTACCTCTGATGCCATAAAGCTCCCCTTTCCCTGAATGCACATGTTGGCCCGCTCACCTCACTACTACTAAAATAACCATTTGCTGCTGTTAAGAAACAGAAGTTCCAGGAAAATAACTGTATAGGCGAGGCTGCATTTAAAAACAACCACCACCCAGGGAATCAGCGGTCACCACTGCTCTCCTTTTCCACTACCCCTGGAATACCTGCACAGCAGCTGCCTGGATCCCAGGCTGTGGCTTCAGAATTGCTTTCAGTCCATCTCACAGACGCTCCCAGTAAAAGAGCATCCCTTCTTGCTCATTCCTCTCTCCCGTATTCTTTACTGCACAGGGAGTTGTGCGAGTGTTCTGCTTTGTTCGTCAGCCTAATTTTGTGCAGGACCAGTCTCGGGCTCTGACTTGGCTGCGGCACAGCCACACAAACTCTCACACTGGCTCGTGTGCTGGCAGCTGAACAAAAGGTTCCCTTGGAACTTTTTGCAGCTTTCCTGATAAGCACCAGTGTTTGCTTTCAGGAGCTCAACACCTTGCAAGCTCCTTCTGAGACCAGGCACTTAGGCTTGCTTCTTTTAGGAGACTTCATCTGTGGGAATTATCCAGGCAAAAAGGTACCTTCACAACAGAGGAGACATCACAGCAACTCTGAAACACTTGGAGATCTCTTCCTGCTCAGGGTACAAATAAGAATCTGTTGGGGCTGCCAAGGAACCAGCACGCCGACCATAACATCCAAGCGGAAACCTTGTACAAGCGACAGCCTTACTGCTCCCCAGAAGTGATAAACCTCCTCCAATTATTTAATGTTAGTTTATTAATACAATATTGTTTTAGATAATAATGGCTTATTATTTAGATTCGTCTCAGGATAGTTTTCATGTTACATGACACTGCCCTTAGGACTAACATTCTAAATTATACAGCAAGCTGCCATCATTTTAAGTGCTGCAGTTTTAAAAAAAAAATAATAAAAAAGGAACAGCTGTCACCCAGGAAAAGAAAGCATCAAAAAAGCAACCTAAACAAACATCCCTTAGGCTGCTATTGTTTTCCTGATAACTTGGATGGGATTTCCTTCTCCCCACACACAGAGCAGTGGTTGAGAAGGAAGGCTGGACTTTTCCACTGAGAGGAGATAAATCCTCTCCCAATGGACTGCAGATAACTGTCGAGCCCTCCACCTGCTCAGCATCATAAAATCTGGCTGCAGGCAACGCTGCTCTTAGAGACCATGGGAGCGATCACTAGTAGCTCAGGATCATGGACAAATGGGTGCAACCTCAGAAAATCCCAGGATCTCTGTCCACAAAGCTTTTCATAGCAAGCGAGTCCCTGAGCTGCCTTCCTGGACAGATGGTGAATGTGTAGGTTGAGGTGAGCAGATGTTGCTTAAATGTGGGGAAAAGTAAAGAATGGCAATTACAGTGAAAAGCACTGGGAGATGCTACTTGGGGCAGAACAATCCGAAACAGAGACTAAGTACACACCGTGTCTTCCTGAGCTCCTGGAGAGCAGGAAAAGCACCCTCCTCACTCCTTGCCGCTTCGGGTTGTTCACCCACAAGAAACCAGCATCATTCCCATCAATGCAGAATTTGGGCTCAAACTGGTCAGAGACAGCAAGATAGGGAATAGCCCAACGCTGTGGGTGCGAGAGCTCAAGGACAGCTTGAGCCCTCGCATGCAGCCGCTGCTCTCTGAGCACCCACAGCACTTGGCTCTGCTGGCCTGGTGGGACCAAGCAGGCAGGGCTGGAGCCAAGTCAAGCTTCCCAGGGCTTTGCTTTCCCAGTGGGCGCACAACAGCTCCGAGCTTGCAGGCCCTCTAACACAGACCGGGCAGCGCAGGTCTCACAGGGCTTTGCCTCTGGTTCCTTATTTCTTCTCGGAAGCACCACTTCCCTTGCACTAGTGCTTGTGAGGAGGAGGAGAACCTACACACAGCAGTGGAAAGAGTCCACGGAGAGGCACAGATGCTCCCGAGTCGCAGCTCTCGTTGCCCAAGATGCTCCCGAGCACTTGCCCAACGCAGACCTCCAGTAGAGCACCAGCGATTCCGCTGGGGAGGCGGCGGCGACGGAGCCTGGGCACAAAGCAGCCAGATCATCTGGCCATTACCAAGGGCTCCACACAGGCTTTCCCCAGCCCACCTCCCCCACGGCCGCCTCTCGGCCCACCTCTCATCCCGCCCGCTCTACCTGCGGGCACTTTTGTGCAGCGTCCTCATGGCAAAAGTGGGGCCGGGAGGACCGCCTTGGTGTATTGGCGGCGTCACAAGGTGGCAACGCGTGTCACGTAAGCCGGCCTGTAGGACACCAGGCAGCCCCTTACAGTCTTGCCTTGCACCTGCGTCTGCAAGTAGCGCAGGAATCCGGACAAGGCGATGGCCCTTGCAAATGCACAGCTTATTCCTTGGGTTGCACCACGGCGCTCGCCTCCCAGCCTGGCAAACGGCCTTGCGGAGCAGCCCTCGGGGGGTTGTATCGGCTACTAAAAGCCGCCGGCCACGGGTCTGGAGGCCACGGTGGGAGAGGTGGCGCTCGGTCTGCTCCTCCAGAAGGCAGAGACCAACGCAGCGCGTTTCTCCCTTCCATCTCTGGCGTAGCTAACAATAAAACACTACTTTGATTTCACGGGTATATTTAAACATATCGTTTTACTCAACCATATTGCCGCTTGGTACCTACCCACCATCTCGAAGCCAAGGAACGCAACAGGCTTTACTCACAAGAACAAATGTAGCGCCACAGCTAGTTTTAGATATGTGAGACCTAATTAATCCCAAATTGCAGAGGGGGAAACCAAAACATTAAAATCTACAGCAAATTTGGCTCAAGTGAACTGAGAGTCATTTGCAGAATTAAAAAAAAAGGGGGGGGGGAAGAAAAATAGAAAAAACAAACAGCACTGGAGGAGGCTTTGCTCCTTTGTTTGCTGCTACAAACAACGGCTCAAATCAAATCACCACTCACAGATACAAGCCAGACTTAAGAAGAGAGAAAGAGAAATGGGTTACTTTACTGAAAGTAGAGCTAAGAAATCCAGATGGGATTATTCTGACCTAGGAACAGCCATTCAGGAGGGGAGGAAGGAAAGCAAACATTTCAACCAGGCCATCATTATGGCCTGTTATTTACAAACACACTCTAGAAGACATAAAACCCATGAAAAAACTAAGTCAGTGAAGGTCAAGAACAGGCTCCTACAGTAACACACAGACTCAAATAGCCCTTAAATACAAATCTTCAATTCACTTGGCTGGGTTCATGAGCTGGGGGCTTACTGGCTGCCTAACATCTCAAAGGTAATAATCAGGAATGATGCTATTTAAATGGAAAATAAATAAGCCTGTCTCTTTAAGGACATCATTTCTTGTTCTTGGTGGAATAATACCAAATATAAAAATAAAAAGCTATGATTTCAATATTTCTCATTATGACTTCTCTCCCTGCTCGTCTAAAAATAAAAAGCCACTCGGTAGTTCCAGATCAATCTAACTGAAAGAGCTCGCTTACAACAACAAAATAGCAGCTCTGACACTAGTTACGTATTCATCACATGTGAAAATGGCCCCATAATGCTGCCTTCAAACCCTTCCAACAAGCTGTATTAAATTAGGTTGTGCTTGGATTTTTTTTTTCCCTTGCACCAAAAGCAAAATAAATATAGCTTTATTTAATGCTACTAAAAGGTTCAGATTCAACTGGAACCCCAAGGCATGTGGCTTTGTTGTTAAAGCACATATACTGACTCTATTGATTGGTGCAGTCCTCTGTGCAAGAGAATTTGTCACATCAATAGCAACTGAAAAATACTCAGGAGCTGTAATATGGTTTAAATGAGCAGTTACCACATCAATATAAAGAGCATTTTCAATGGTAGTAGATAGGAACCCTTTTGCAAGCCTAGTATTTGTTTTAAAAGGATGACAACTTTTTTTCTTTTTTAAACAAGGAAGCTTTTTTTTTTTTTTTTTTTTTTTAAGTAATGGTGAGCAAAACAGCAACCACTGTAAATGTCTTAAGATCACAGAATTCAATGGGCAATAAAAGCATCAATGGAAAGAAAAGATCCGAGCAGGAAAGGAACAGCTGTGCCACACAAGTGAGAGGACAAGTCAGGGCCAGAGGAAATCACTGCTGCTCTCTTGCCTCCGTGTTCCTGTCCCAGAACGTTGCAAATATAAATGCAACCTGCACTTGGCTTTCAAGGGCCCCAGCCTGCCCATTGCATGACTTGTAAAATTTGCAATACACACAGGACACACACAAAAAAACTCCTGAACTGTCCTCAATGCCAAGTAGGAGCTGGAGGAGCAGAGCCCCAGCCCTGTCCCATCCTCTCGCCTGGCCACAATGCAAGAGATGGGAGTATGAGGGAAGCCCCAGCCCCTGTCTTGCCTCCTGATTGCTCTCTCCCTTGCCATCAATGTTCTCTTGGCCACAATCATGTTTTTAACCAAACAGGTCATCCAAAGACCCTCAGCAACCAGGAAAAAGGGAAATGGGCAGGGAAGAAAAGGGAGTGACCTCCAGGAGCATCCCTACACGGTCACTACCTGGCACCTCCCTCCCGCCAGTCCCAGCCATGAGGTCAATCATCATCTGCCTCCAAGGGAGCCGCTGTGCCCGTCCGATAACAGTCGGCTAAACAGGTAGCGAGAGACTCGCTGCCCCCCAAAACCTGCTGTCCAGATCAGCAAGATAAACAAGGTGCAAGAGGGGCCGCTGAGGAGCAGGGCACAAAGTCAGCAGAGAGCTTTGCTCTTATTTTCTAAACATTGAAAAATAGGAGGAAAAAATAGGAAAGCTACGGCAAGACACAAATCTCCATTCCACGGGATTGAAAAATCCTTATTTTTCAATAATAAGATGCAGTTTCTATATTTTCAGGGGAAGGAACATTTTTTCTGTGACTTGGTGTAGTTTTAGAATATAATTCTCTCTCAATCACATCCCTTCTTCCCTTGGGTTAATGTACCACCGACATTTTCATCACTCAGGCAAAAATCCCACTGAAGGAAGACGAGAAGCGGCATGTGCTGCAAGTTTTGAAGGAGATGAGAAATTTCACACTATCCTGATATCTTCTGGGTAACTGCTTATTTTATGATGACTAATAGGCAATTACTATGGTAATACTGCAATACAACATGTGTGAGGTTTGGGAATGAGAAATTATAGGTAACTACTTTGGACTCATTTCTATGGTAACAAAAAGTAATTGTCATTAAATACCAGTTATATTGCGGCTGTACCTGGTAATTATAGATTTTTTATGCCCAGTAACATAAATAAAACCAATAAATTTATTCAAAAGGTCTATGATTGTTTACTTATACATTGTTATATAGAATACACAATGACAAACACCTAATTAGGAAAAATAAACTCCATCGAGAGCTTCATCTTGTCATCTGAGATGGATACTCTGTTTTCCAATTCAGAGCAGTGCAGGAATTTCACATGCATGAAATGAAGCTAAGAAAAAAACTTCACACCAGAAAACTAGGTGAAAAATAATCAAGAGGGATACTATGCAAATGACATTATGCCTGTGAGGAGCCACCTCTCACAGCACCGCAGCTGGCGGCAAGGGCCGTGCAGCACATCCAGTCACTGTGCTCGTCTGGACATTCATACACATGTGTATCCAGTGTAGGTACCTCCCCACAAGAGCAGCCTTAAAGGCCAAAGCCCCCAGTCAGCTCTCCCAAACATTACCATATACAGTTCCGATTTCTAGCCCAAATTTTGGTGAAAATCACATATGCTTTTCCTGTCAGCAGATCCCTCGTACGTTACATGCAAACATGGATGCTCCACTCCTAGGGTCGCAAAAATAAAGCCCTTAAAAACCTACTCCGGGTCAACCTGAAATCTCTCTTTCAATCTGAAGCAGTTTTCTGTCTGTATTTCAGACCCTTCCCTGAAAAGTGTCTTAGGAAAATATTTAAAGTAACACCACTAACAAAAAAAAAAAAAAATAAAGGTTTTCCTTTCAAAAAAAAAAGGCCAAAATTAATGGCTGAATTATTTTTTTTTCAATGTTTTTCAAGCCTTCTCAGCTCCCATTTTTCTCCCGACAGTGCCACAGCCATCCACCTGAAGGCCACACAGAAATGCCAAGGAACAATGAGCCTTGGCGGCTCATGCAGCAAAGCCTTTGCAGAGAGGTCTGGATATGTGACTGCCTTGTCATGGCACTTCTGGGATACCTCCCTGAAGAGCTGCCCTGACTGAGAAACACGTTCTTTTCAGTACCAGTATGGGGTTTCATCTCAGGAAGGTGAGGCTGACAAATTGGAACTAATCTAAGCCGGTTTGGTACAGTCATCTTGCCTGCAGGGACACATTTCAGCATTCAGCTCGCAGAATGCCAACTTCAGAACAGGCTCTCGATAAAGAAAAGTTCAGGCCAAGCCTGGGGATGCACGACTTTTAAATCAAGATCACTTTTTCTTTTTTCCCCTTGGTCTAAGCCCCTCCCTTGGGATGGCAATAGATTCAGAAGATGATAATGCTGTACCACAAGCAGAGAGAGAGAGAGGAGAGAGAAGGCAAGAAATCTGCTTTCCCAGCACTACTTTTCCTTTATTTTCTAAAACTGTTTCCCAGTTTAATCCATCAAAGGAGGTGGGATTAGTGTTATGGAAGAATTCACAAATATGTTCAATTCTGCCAGGTTCTGTTATGAAAGAAAAAAAGAAAGAAAAAAAAAAAATCAAATCATGCCCAATTCCCAAAAAAGAGCCTTTCCATCTATCTGAGAGGTGAGGAGGGGTTCCCAGGCAGAGCAGAAGACAGATCAGGCTAAAAAGCCACCACTTCAGCTAAGGCAACTGATGGCACCATTCTGCACGGTTTAATTCACTGACCCATGTGAGGCAACGTTTTCAACGCACCGTAAACAGAGTTATACATACAAGGATATCAGGCATTAAAGAAGTGGAGAAATCAGCCAAGCCTGTATGTCTGTCTTGGGTGACATCCTATATCCCTGAGCACAGCAAACAGCAAGTCTGTCATTACCGTGGATGCTAGAAAGAGCTGGACACAGTCATGTGGCAAGAACAGAAGTGCAGGCTTTAAGTGCAAGAATAAAGAGTGTAATGCAGGAACTGCCCTCACAGAAGGGCCCGTTGCTCACAACTGGCAAACAACCAGTGCTTCAAGTGGGAGTCACCCCAATTAGCTGGTCAGAAACTAAAAGCAGGTAAAACTCTGCGCTCTGAAGGCTCCACTTCTCTGCACCTGACCTTTCAGACACTTGTATCAGCCAACTCTGATCTACTGTAGCGTATTAGGCTCCTGAATTTTCATTTCTCATCACTTCTCAGGAAAATGGGTAAAGCAAAAATTAAATGTTCTGGTTTCTGAATAGTTGGTCAGAAACCTCACTGCAAATCAAGTCTGGTAAAGGTAGTTTCATGAACTCCATCAGTTTATGTACATAAGCCATAGCTAACAAGAGATTGAAGCATGTTATCTCACTTCTTATTAAACAATTTATGCACTAAAATTACAAGAAAAATCATTACATTTATCAATTTAGTTGAAAAATAAACTTTTAAAATTGTAGATAGACCTCTCAAGCATTCTACCCTAGAGCAAACGCTAAACATCGCTTCAGTGACATAAGGCACCCTGTTTTTTAACCCCAACTGTCTGGTCCACAAATACTGCTCTCAAACTCCTCCATGTACTTGAATGCATCAAGCAAGCTCAGCACCCTGATTCACTGGGCAGTGACGTTGATTCCCACGACCTTATTTTCTGAGCCACCTGAATGTACAGAACATATAAACAACCCTCCCCACAGATGTTTCTGTGCCGCGAGCACCCGTGCTTTATAGCTGCGATATTAAACTCACTTGTTGCTGGTTATGAACATTTCACCACATGAAAGTCCCGGTAGAGTCACAAGCCATTCGCTCTGTTCTCTGGAGAATGAGCAACAGTTTATAGACAACAGACAATTCTTGGCATTATTGTCGCAGTTTTGGCTTAAACTCCTAAACCTTGGTACATAAGCACTGAGAACAAAGGGATAAAGATTTTGGAAAAGACCACAGGACTTGCACCCTTCCTGAGTCCTGAAGCCCCCAAAATAATGATGCAGAAAATCCCATCAGCCACCTGTTACCAAGTGAACAGTTAGTTCCCACTTTAAGCACAGAACTAGTATATCCCATCCTTTCTATGGAAACTGCTGACATGTGTGGGCTTTTAACAGTGACCACTTGCCTGGGATTTCAGAGGACAGCAAAGTGCATCCCATAACAGGCTTGGCCAATACACACAGCTTTGTACTGCAGGGATGCGAGGAGAAGAAAAAAGAAAAAAGTCTCTTTCTCATCCTGTCACAAGATCAATTTCCAACTTGATGATGAGGTTTAACTATCCATTTCATTACCTTGGCTTGCATAGCTCTGAATGTGAACCCTTCAAGGAACCAAAGAGAGAGTTGCTAGCTGCTACCTTGAGAAAGGAGGAGGTAAAAGGAAGTAGAAGTTTAAATGACTAAAACTGCTTTTGCCGTACGACACAAGACTTTTTTTTTTTTTTTTTTAATATCACAATGCACGGAAACTTCTCTTGAAAATCCTCATTATGTGCTAATCTGAATAAAGAACAAAGAGATGAGATAGACTTATCTAGCCAATCACAGCAATGTATCAGAGCTAAAATTTCAAATACTAGCAATTGCTCCTTGGAGATTTTTCTTTAAATTCTTCCAGTAAATTCAAGCAAATAAATTGTGATGTGCTTGTGGATTTTCTATGAGCAGGAAATAAAGTGTTTGCAGTAAATTATTCACTCAGCACTACTTAACTACAATGCCAGCACATTACTAGGCTTTTTAATATTCTTCTCTAGATAATAGGTAGCATTTTGCTTATTACCCTCATTTTTAAGTTATTAGTTACATTAGGGTTTTTGTAAATAAAGTGAAGAATTGCAAGCAAATCAAGTGCTTTTCCCACTACCTCATTAAAAGTCCCTTTAGTTGAGGAGAGTTGAAAATTCTGCATATCTTGAAAGGCTAAAAAAATAATATAGCATCAAGCTCAGCAACTCCAAATGGAATTCCTGTGCCCTTTCATAATACCTGAGTTCCCAAAGGCTTTTCAAATTATGACCCATATGCACGTCTGTAATGCGGTATGCATCTCAAAGGGTATAAATAACAGTCCAGGGACAAAACCCATAGGGCAGCTGAATTTACGGAGGGAAGAGAAATCTACTTAAGTACAACTGGATTTCCCTAAATGCAAAGTCCTTGGAACAGAATAAAGCAATATAGTATCAGATACTAGAACCATTTTTAGGGCTCTATTCCTGGAAGGTAACATAACCATTACGGTTAATTCCTAGTGATGTTAAATTCTGCTACCGTAATACTGCTCTACATCTTCAGATCAGCCAAGAGGAAGTATCAGCGTAGCTGGAGAGAGGCCACGTGTCCTTAGAAGCTTCACAGAGAAAACACGCATATAAGCACTGAATTCACCCAGACAACTCCCTAATACTTGAGTTTAGGGAGCAGCATAGCACAGGAGGGCTAAGAAACACACATCCAGATACATAACGGAACCAGCAGCACCATTTTCTGCAACTTCTAGCTTCTTCCTCAGCCATCTCCCCAACCACACAATAGGCTGGTCTCGTTCTGCTTAGCAATGCGATATTTAATTAGATCAAAGCTCAAGGTAGCCTGGCTACAGAGCGTATTGTGTTATTTAGTCCTGCGCTGTAAGCAAAATCACATACAGTATATTACATTTCTCAGGGGCTTCTCCACACAACTACATGACAGATGTAATTGCCCCCGCAAACAAATCATCAACTAATCAACTGCTTTTCATTATCACCTCCAGCAGTGCATCTATTTTGTAAATAAATGCATTAAGAGCAAACAATTTTAGGGAAAACAAAAGATTATCTGAATACATTCACAACAGAGGAGGAGGTAAAGTACTAATTCAAATACTAAAAGGAAGCAAAATTAGCATAGGGTAGCACAATTATTCCATTCCATGTATCACTATCTATTACAGTACAATAATAGACTGAAATCTGTGACTTTAATGGATGATCTGGGTAGTTGAAGGGAACTGTGATTGACTGACACATTTACATAGTGGCTGATGAACAGTATAATGAATGTATTTATAAAACACAGCTAAAGTCTAACTTAAGCTCCAACACCTAAGGAGGCCTGCACAGCAGATATCCTGGTATATCAGAAGAGTTGCTCTCTTAACTCTGGGAGGAAGCAAATTTGTCATTAAGCCCACTTGCACAATGAAAATTTGAGGTAGTTTACAGCCAAAGAACCTCCAGTTTAGGAATTAATCAAAACAAATGATATGAGGCTTGCTGTAGATTCAGCATTCCATACCATACCTGTAGTTTCCTAGGTACACACCATCAGGATTGAGCATGGGCGCAATCTTGAAGACCAAGTGATCTCTCAGTACTTTTGCAATAGGATGCTGGCTCACAAGGAAATCAATTATGCCTGAAAGAGACAAAATAAAAAATGTGAAGAGGGTGGTTTACAATGCCAATAATCCCCAGGTACCTTTGAAGCTTCACATATGAAAGATTCAACGATCATTCCTTTTGGCTCATGCTCCTGCTTCCAACAATTTCCAGTCACACAGCATTAGTCACCTCCTGAAAACTCCACAAACAACAACATTAAGGATAAATGACTTTAGCCCACCCGGTAATGCAAGAGAAGTATTGCGACATTATTATACCCAGTCAGGTCATCGCAAAAGAGCAAGTTACTGCACATTAGCTGAATCTCAATAAACCGTGTTTCCTTTGAACGGACCCAATGGTAAAACATATTAACCTCAACCTCACATCTTACATATCAAGTCCATGGGTACACGAGTAGTGATCTGGCAAGTTGAGGCACCTCACATGCTTTTGAGCATGTATCTGAGTCTCCCCTCAACACGGGAGTAGAGAAATCAGATCACCACATGTGCAAACAGGTACAAGCAGTCCCTCTATCTGGGAGAGCGTCACCGACTCCACACCAGGCACCAGATAAGAGCTTATCCATAATGGATCAGAATGAGACCCCTCCCTTGCTGCATTCCCAGAAAACCCAAGAGTTGCTCCACGTCCTGCAGTGCGGCTCCCTTAATGGGAAACAAGGCCAAGGACAGAGAAGGCAGATCCTAAGTGCCTCTCCTCGGGTCACACCAGCACCAGAGCCCCAAGACCTGCCTCTGGCCCTGGTGCCCAGGGAGCTCCTGAACATCTCCTTGCTCCAAGGCTGCTGCCGGGGCAGGAAGCCGACAGACACCTACAGCCACCGCTTATTCCTCCACTGAGTTGACACTGACAGAAATAGCTTCCAGGGAACGAACGTCGAGATAAATTGAGTTCCTGTGTAATCTCAGGACACCCACAGATAGGTCATGACAATTTGCTATTTATTGTAAGGTCCATCCTGTGAAGCAGGAACCATTTACTGAATTTCCCCAGAATAAATCAATCACTACGCTCCAGTAACAGGATAAAATTAAGCAGGAAAAAAAAAAAAAAATAAGGCTGATCACCAGTAAAATTTCACTAATGGCAAGCTCTATTAGACTGTGGAATTGTCTCTCCAGGGGAAGAGTAGAATCCCGTCATCAGAAACATTTAATGCTGGACAGGGCAAAGCTCTAGGGAATATATATATATATATACACATATATATATACACATATGTATATAAATCAAGCAGTGACTCAGCACAGAAAAGATAGAGCAGTCTAAAAGAGACTAAAACTCTAAAGACCTGACTTGAAAAATGTTTCTCTTTCTTTCTTTCTTTCTTTTAAACAATGTAATCAAAATCTTTTAAAACAAACTAAAAATCAGGTACATACCAGGTTAAACGCACTTGGTTTTAGCTTGATACGTTAGATATACTAAAGATAGGCCCAGAATCTCACATTCTGTACAGCTCCCACATTTGCCCTATTTCCTAAGGCCCAATTTTGTATTTCAAATACTAATAAATTTGAACCTGTGCTGCTGGTGGACTGAATTCTAATTTACTGAGGCACACAGGGGGAAAAAAAATAAGGCTCCTAAAATGTCTAAAATGATCAAGGTATAATTGACTCTAAACAACAGCCATTTTTTTTCATCTATTAGTGACTAATCCTGAAGAGGAGTAAGTCCCTTTCTATAACTACATCTTCCACTTGAAGAGACTGAACCTGAATCTCAGAGACAAATTAGCATATACATAATTATATTTCTCAGGAAATGTTTCTGCAATTACCTCCTCACAACAAAGGAGGCCGAACATCGATCTGCTTTTTGGCTGGTGGTGTCTTTTGTTCATTACACAACAGCAAGAACAAGCAGAAACGGCAGGGACACAGTTGGATCCCGAATAACCAGGTTTCCTAACTGTATGCAAACATGAAAGGCTTAGCTACGTTAAGCGGCTGCTCTCACTGCTTCCTGGCAGTGTCTAAAACACAGTCCCCAGCAGGCACACCTGGAGGGTGCACAGCTGCTCCAAGCAGCGCAGCCCTGCTCCGCGGCCGCCGCTCCCCGAGCCAGCGCACTGCTTCTGGTGCTAAGGAATTTGGGGGCTGGAGACTCAAAACACCACAGCAGTTCAAGTTTCCTAGAAGATGCAAAAGAGTTATCTTTGTGCGGCACACACTTTACCCCAGAGCACAGAGACCCATCCAGCAGGCACGATACGTTGCACTGCACGTCCTGATCATTGGAAAGGATACGAACGCAGCTCCAGTACAGACCCTGATGGAAGAGGCCTGCCAGGAGAGCTGGCAGTGCCCACAGGCAGGCACCTGTAGCAAGGAAGGCCACCAGCATCTTGGGGTAACTTGACAGCTTTTCATCCGGGAGGTAACACAAGAGTCTGATGCATCAGAGTTTTGTTCCTACAGTGGCAGTGCTGGAGCAGAGGCTTGTAAAGGTCCTGCTCGTTTTGCCCCTGTTTTCAATGCAGCCTCATTCATAGAGCTGGGCAAAAGCATCTTACCAGCTAGAAACTGAAGTTTCCAGTTTCACAGGGGGAATTATCGTTCCTCTACCAAGAACGTGCCGTAACGCGCAAGGCCAAACACGCACTGGAGGACTCTCTGCCCTGCACCGTTCACCCCTGCACCAGGCTGAAATGGGGGGAGTGAGCGTGGACACCCACTAGGTTAATGGCAAAACAGAGACAGCATCTTTTGACATACCATGATCTACTACAAGGTACTGCAGTCAAGTCCACCCAGTCCTAAGCAATTTACCTTTTTTTTATTTAGGAGAAATAAGCTGCTTAGAGCAGGTCTTATCCCACGATGAATATATGAAGCAAGGGTTAAAATAACTAAGTCTGACCTGGAAGCAAAAACAGCTCTGAAGAGCACAAGAGAAGCATCAAACAAAAATATATATCTAAGTAAACATGCCTCACCACAAAATTATTGTAAGCATCAAAATAATCAATAGAATTAGTATACAATTTTGTCTTTCAGAGGAGCTCAATGGTCTCTGGATCAATAACATTTAAAATAAAAAGATGGATATCAGACCATTAAAAAATACCATCCCAGGGAACTTGGTCCTCCTGTTAATAAATCAATACAAAATAAATTTTACAGCTTCTATAATCAGCAAGAGACATATCAGTGTATCTCATTAGGCCGGGGTTAAGAATTTGGCAGCAACCAAAGCCCATTTAATATCATTTACTTCAAGGCAGACATGGCAATACAACAGATGCCCTAATTTATTTGTTGATCTTTGCATTAAAATAACAGTTTGCTGGTAAACAGGAAGGGTAATGATGCCAGTCACCCTTGTTAGTGGCTAATAATTGCTTAATTTGTCCACTAATTGACCTGTGCTACTGTTGAAGCACTGGATCGTGTTGCAGGGCATGAAGTAAACAAGGCCACTGTAATGTTACTTTAGAGAATGACTTCTGGAAATAGAACTACTTATTGCCATAAATTTTCTTTTCACAGATGAGCAGATTAATTGGTCTGTCAATTAGTCTGCTATTAAAGAAAAAAGGGCTGCCCACAGATTGGCTGGATCTTCGAACCGCAGGCCCAGTTTGGGTCAAATGAAATAATCCAATATGAATCAGGCATATCAGCTATGAAAAATACATCAAATATTATTTTGAAAAATAATCAGAAAAAATCCCTATGGTTAAAGGACAAGGAAAATACTGGATCAAGTGCTGGTTCTTCAAGTGACTAAAATAAAATAAGGAAACCAATGAAACGGGCCTACTCAGACACATTACAGTGTGGAAAGTTTTCCCAATTAAAAGAAGCAAAACAATATAGATTATTTTGGGCAATGCCCTTTCTAAAAAGTAATTAAAATCATTATTTTTCAAATAATAACATGCAATTACAGATGCTGCCTGAAACCAGAACAGCTCAGAAATCAGCATTCAGCCATGACATAAGGAGAGGCTTATCCCTAGTCTGCTAAAAATCAACTGGACTCTTTACGCTAGTTTCAAGGAGCTTCTCATAACTGTTCTTAGGAAAGGGAAAAAAAGAACAGAAAAGATGGAAAATGAAAAATCATACTGACAACAGCAGGCAGTTGGGTACACAGTACAAAGCATCCAAAAATTTAGCTGTTGCTCTTTTAGCCGTCCTTCTTGGTAAACAGAGCTTCACTGAAACTGTGCTAAATCAGGACCAAACCTCCACTGTTCAAAGCTACTTCTCTGCTGTTACTCTCTTGAGGGCCAAACCACTTTAACTTCTCTTCCCTGCTGCAGCTCAGTAACTCAGAACCTCATGGCTTCCCCTGCACCATCTCCTAGGGCAGCTCTCTGCCCTTAACCATCTCAATGTCTCTGCGAGGGCTCCATGGGCAAGTTGATCTTTCCTCCTTCTACAACACACCCAAGCTTCTCCACTCACATGACTTCCTCTACTCTGGCAGTTTCCCAAATCAACACCTTTAAGCTCAGTTTAAACTTCCTGCCACCTCCAAGATGATCTTTGTCCACATTTGGTTCCAAAGCAAAGCCTGCCTCCCTCAGCACATCCTTTCACTCCGAGTCTGACACTATGTTTAATTATATAACTATAATACATTTTCCTTGTTCCTATTAGTGAAAATCTAATTACCACAGATCATAATGCAATATGGCAACTGCTAATGCAAACATATCCTGGACTATGTCTCGTCTATGCCAAGAAAAGTGATTTATATTTTCAGAGCCATTTTCTAACAGCAAATAGCAGTAGGTCTCCTGCACTAAGCTCACCATAGCCTGTAGGTTAAAGAATGTAACAAGGAAACATTAATGAGGGAGAAGTATTTTTTGGAGAAAAATACAGATGAGGTCCCGAATACTCATGCCTGCACAAAAACTTCTGAAAAGTCCTATCAAAGGACACCAGAAAAATCACCCAGGCAGTATACTTACAGGTTTGCTGATGGGGGAAAACAAAAACATATAGGGATGGGCTGCTTTGAGGAAGCTTTTTTTGTTTTGTTTTTGTTGCTGTTGTTCTTAATATTATGGTGAACACATACCAAATAATAGAAAATTGTAGCTGCTCAGGCCTATCTCCACAGCACAAATACAGCAGGAACAGCAGCAAGACACTGTTGTGCCACCATACAGCCACCAAGGAAAGCATCTCCCTTTGGCAAGGGGGCCCTTCCAGCCCTTGGCCGTGTTCTGGGGCTCGCAGGACCGCACCTGGCAGGCGCAGGACACGCTCCTGCTCCAGCACGGCGGGGAAGGCGCCGCGCTCAAGCTGACCCTAGCTCACAGAGCCCACGGCAACCCCACAGCAGCGCGCTCCCCGCGTATCTGCGGTCTCGGCGCGGCCTCCGGCGCAGCCCCGTAGACAGAAACAACCCAGTCCTGGCTCATTCTGAGGTGTTTGCAATATCCCACAGCAGCCAGGAGAGGGGAAGACGGGAGGGGAAAAAAAAAAAAATAAAAGCGAATGGTGATAAATGAGCAGAGCTGACTCACAGCAGGGCTATCGACATGATCTAGCATCCTGCTGTCCCTGAAATTATCCCTGTAAAGGATCATCACACGGAGCTATCCATAAGCACAGGATCACTGCAGAGGCTCCACTCCTCCCAAGAGCATTCCTCTTCATGCCTAAAATCCAACTGCTAAACTCAATTGAGGCTTTTTTAGAAATGTTTTGGTTTTTTGAGGGTTTTGGTTTGTTTGTTTTTGGGGGGAGGTGAAGGGGAGAGGAGGGCACAGCGTGGAACAGTCACTTTAACATCTGTGTAGAAGGATCCTATCTATAGTCGTGGAAGGGAACACTTTGTTAGTTTCCTGGTCTTTTCAGAAGTGCTTCTTCCTTGGATCCACGGAAAAGTAAAGTTCTTTCATCAGAATTCTGGAACTAACACGGATCAACAAGAATGATGCAAAATTATTTATTTTTCCCTAACAAACAAAACAAGCTACATGGTGTTGCAAACATGAACTGAAAGAAAGCCACAACTCTTTATCCTATTGCTAAATGGGTAAATGGTACCCATTTACTTTTCCAGTTCTCAAATGAGAAGAGACCCAATTCATCCTAGGGTAACTTTTGCCAATGCACTTGCAACAGGAACAAGCAGATACGCTTGTTACAGTGTTATGGGAAGGGAAATTCATTGCCTCAAGTATCTCGGTGAACTGTTTAATGTTTCCGGTTGCCAATCCTGGCGTATATGTCCCTGCACATATCTCTGAGCAGTCACTGCACTTCAACAAGTGTGGGAAGATCTAGCACACAAGGTATTTCTCATTACCTCCCTCCAGAGCCATTCTCAACACACACACAGGAGTGCAAGAGAGACTCTTCTGCAGCAAGGGGGGTGCAATATGATGCACAAATATATTAGCAAGTAATCATCAGAATCTACCTTTTAATGTGGTCCCGGGGCTCCTGCTTCCTGTAGGCTGATGCTCAAAATCTCCACCAAGACCAGTTTAGAGGGCCCTACACTGACCGAGTGCCACATGATGAAAAACAGTAAGTTCTTAGAAAATACAGAAAGGTTATCAATGTCTCCCAGTGAGCATGGTGCTCTCAAGAAAGATGAACTACTCAAAAAAAAAAAAGTATATATACATATATATATTTATTTTATT
>VZSV01000043.1:3981113-4024506 GCA_013398735.1 Nothocercus julius | reverse complement strand
AAATTACCCATGGCAGGACAGGAGCCAACATGGGCAGGTGAAATGGGTGTTAGAAAGCACTTGGTAGACCAGATAAATCAGATGCACTCTTGATTAAGGTTCATCTAACACACAGAATGGTTGATCAATCCTCCTGGAATGACAGGGCTTTTTTTCATTGTGGAATAGTTTGTTCCCTACTAGACAAGTAAACATCTCAGACTTAAGTAAGATCAGACTTAAGTAAGCGCAGCTGGTTAAAAGCACAATAAGAAGTGGGAGGAAGACTAGGATCATCTGAGAAGCTGCTTTTTATCAGCAACCATCATTGCTATGGTAAAACCCATAACAACAGCTAAGTTGGTTCCTGGTAGACTTGTACATTTGGCCCCACGTCACATTTTTTAAAGAAATTTTAATCAACAAGAAACAAAAAAGCAGCTTCAAGGATTCATCTGTGATAAGCAGATTGATCAGGAGAACATCAAACTATATTACGGCTTTTTTTTTTTTTTTCTCCTTTTATTTACCTTTCTCTCATCTATTCTGTGTTGTAACTATGTCTCTTCAAAACACAGCATTAAAAAAAGCAAAGGAAATCTCAAATAATGAGATAAAATGAATGTGCAGGAAATGAACGAGTGAATTAGATTACAACAGATGAAACACTGAGGTCTCAAATGCAAAATACAGAGAGTTTATTTAATTTGTTACTCTCTTAAAATGAAAATATGCTCACTGACTTGAATTAGTAATTTCCCTGTTTTAAGATACGTTAGGTCATTACAATTAGGTCTGTTTCCAGAGCAGTGAAATAAATGGAAAACAGCCGCTCTCCCTGGGAATGCACTAGCGCCCTGCCCTCTGCCAGCCCAGGGAAGCTGCGCTCGTGGCAGCTCCGGAGCAAACTGTGCGGCTGCTGCACGGGCTGCGCGCACCGGAATTGGAAGTGACTGGCAACAAATGCTTAAAACGGCAGAGCAAGGCACTGCGGATTTTAACTCGAGCTTTAGTGTGCTTAGCAAGCACCGGCAATTGATTTAAAGAACGTTAAAAATATTGTTCGTGACCTGTCCCTCCCTCTGCCCCTCCCTTAGCGCAGTGTCCCACGCACAGCAACATTCAGCGTGGCTGAAGCAGTAAAGCACCTGAAGGAAGCAAGCGGTGGCAATAGTCAGAAGCTCCTCATAGGGACAAGAGAAAGAGCAATTCTGCTGGGCCAGGCAGCGGAGCCAGGACACGCAGCCCCTCTCCCGCAGCCCTGCACCCCCCGCGCCCAGCGCACGCGGCGCTCTGCACGCAGGGAGGCAAATCTCCACGGGAAGGTCTCAGCTGAGCGGCAGGCAGGTCACAGCATCAGCCAGCCAAAGCGAAGACAGCGAGTAGCAATTGCATTAATATTTCACAGCTCTACAGAAAAGATAGTAAGAAGATACTCACACCATTAAGCAGATACAGAAGACGTTTTCACCATTACAGCACCATGTGACAAGAAGATTGCAAGTTCAAGGCAGATTGGGGAACATCCTGCCATAGCAAAACATCCTGGGACCGCCAGGTAATATGATGAGCCATATAATGCCACTAGCCAAACTTTCTTGCCCACTTCAGTAGGGTCCCTTGATAGGAAATGCCCATTTTTTAAAAATATATATACTTACTTGAAAGGGATGCAATTGTGCACACTGATGGTGGTTTGTTTTCAGAAACAGGCAGCACCTCATACCATCTAACTTCAGCGTGCATGGACTGTCTCACTCTTTTTGCTGCATACCTACATTTAGGCCATGCAGACATCACAACAAAACCCCCGCGATGCAGCCACATCCCAAACCTGATCCCAAACTTGGTGCTCTACATGTGTTTCAAGCAGCAAGACCATCCAGAGAAATGGATATGGGTGGAACTGAGCCAGACACACATTGGCAATAGCAAAGTAGAATCAATTCAGTGCAAAAAGTTGATAAGTGAGGAGTGTTTGGGATTTCCGATGTATTTTTATGAGCTGTCGCTTCTCCCTCATAAGCAAATTCACATCTGCTTTGGAGGATACACGACTGACTGCTGGTCTTGTGCCGAAGTCCAATATCCTGATTTAGTACTGAAAAGATACATATATGTATATATTGCTAGTAAGACATAATTAAAGTTGGCATTTCCAGTGTCCAGTATACGGGATCATGAGCCAGAATGCCTGATCTTGGTCTCTAGCTCTGCTGGTTTCTGGCAGGCTGCTGCAAGAATCTGCTGTTTTAATGTGTTCAACTTGAGATAGCAGCAGCCAAGTTTGCTGGGCAGCAAAACTAGCATCATTAGGGCCAAAACCAGCAGATGGGGTTTTCAGACAAACTCTTCAAGCCCACTGGTGCCGGCTGCACTAGGAAATGTGGCAGGAAAAGCAAAAAGGCTTGCTAGGTATTGAGCAAACTCCAAAACTTTTCTAGGCTTAACCAGTTACTATTAGAGGAGGTCTATACCATTGACAGTCCTTTCCCTGCCTCCCTATCCCAAAAATTAGGGGGATTTCATAAAAAACAGCCTCTGCAGAACTAAGATGGAAAAATCTTTGAGTCAACCAGAATTGCTGGCCAGGGCAATTCAGAACTGCAGTCTTGACGGCTCTAAGCTCTATTCTCTCTTAATGTCAAAAAGAAAAAAGAAAAAGAAAAAAAAAAAAAGAAAAAAAAAAATCAAGCAACACAAACGGCAGGATGTACTCGGCACCTCACAGGGTCACCCCGGGAGGATAAAAGGTAGCGTTTAAATTTTACCCAATGAAATTTTCAACCAGAGAAGAACCAATTAAGCACTTTGGTAGAGCAAGCTTAGTTCCCACTTTGAAAGCTCTCCATTTTACCAGCACCTGGTCCTGCCTGGAACATAAAAATCAGTAAACAACTTAGGAAATGATGAGACAAGACCACAAGAACTGTCCCATTACAAAACACTGCCATGCTCTAGGTCATATTTTTGCACTGTTGTTCTGATTAAACGGTCTTCTATTATGTCCCAAGATTTGCCTTCTGATGCTTTGGCAGTTTGTTAAACAGAGATCCTGGAACTTAATAGCTTGAATCTTTAACTCATTTGTTTGAATCAGCAAGTTATGGCCTCAGGGACCATTTTAATGCAATTTATTTTGGGTTGTGGGCCTTTTCAGACTTTAGAAATGGAACCAGGATAAAAAAGAAAACCTCATTCTCAACAACTACAAACTTGGGGCTTCATGGCAGCAGCAAGCTGCAGGCACACTCGATTGGAGAAGTGGCAGGATGTCCTTGGTACCATTCAGCTCATCCCACCGCAGCCTTGGGCACGCAGGAGCTCCTTGTTTTCTCCATTAGTGAGTGCAGGTGGCACCTCAGGTTACTCTCTCCCATCATTTCATGGGATGTAACACTCCTTTTCCTTACAGCAATGGGATCCCCACAAAAGAGTGGGGTAGGGGGGGTAGAGCAAGGCCAGGGCTGCCCTGTCTGGTGCAAAGTGCAGAACTGAACATAGGGATCGCCTTGCGACCTCTGCAGTGAGGAGCCCGTACGTCACCACTTAAGCAAGGCCCATGAGCACCAGGGTAGTGAACTACTAAATCATCTCCCCCGTGTCCTGGGGGCAGCCATAAAATTCTCCTGCAGACCTGGCGCAACTGCAAAGAGCTGTGGAGTTGACTCGGAGGGTGAGGCTGTCAAGGAAAGGCGCTATCGGCAGGAACAAGCGGCTGCTGCAGGATTGCTTGAAGGGCTCATAAATTCAGCGCACACCGAGTGGGCGGCTTTGTTGGTTGGCTTTGTTTTCTTTAATTTTCCTAATATGCTGTAAGGAGCTTGGAGTTCTGTCTGCATGTGAATGATTCTACCGACAGCCCCTGGATGATGTCTCTTTCCCCCTCCTGGGAAAAAAACAAAAGGGCTCCCAGGGAAACACTGCAGGGATCAGATCATCTCCCTTTATTAATGAATTACTTGGGATTTATCAGAATCATTCTAAGGATGTTGCTTCAGAAGATGATGTTTTTAGTCATTATTATTCAAACTCTGTCTTTCCCATGAGTGCGAGTCCTCCAGACAGAAAGGAAATAAAAGAAAAAAAAAAAAGAAAAAAGAAAAGCTGGGTTATGGCCCTCAATTTTTAGAGAATTAACTAGTGTTAAATACAGCTAAAATTTAAGCCTTAGAATTGAACACAAATATGCAGCAGATCATCCTGCCTCCCTCAATGTGTAAGACAAGAGGGTCACAACCCAGAAATGTGACTTGATGGTAAGGGAAAGAAAAAATACATGCACACGCACATGAGTAGAAGGATCCTGAGTACATGAATTGGAATTAAGCAGGTATGTTCTTTGGCAGAATTAACTCAGGCATTCTCATGCTGTTTCCTACTATATTTGTCGACTAACAAAACATCAGTCTTTCTACCATGGCCCTCAATGGGAGTTTCGACTCTGCACCAACCACTTGCACAGCCCTAGCAAAGAGGAAGAAAATGACAAATCACTCCCCAGTTTCCTATTCAAAGCTGAGGGTCTTGCAGGAAGAAAGAATACAGGTCACCATCGTACTGATGCTCCACATGGGATCAGACCAAGCTCACCAGGGGGTGAAAGGCCACCATTCCCTTCTTCTCCATGTACGTGGAGGTCGGAGATGCTTCCAGGAGCAGAAGGGTGCGAGGGACAGACTTGACAGACAGACAAAAGACTCCCAACAGAGCTTTAAAAATGGTATAAAGCGTGGGGAGAAACCCTCTTTTACAAAGAAGGACTGGGCAGAGCCCGCACTGGGCAGACTTCTTTGTGTTTGGGAAACCACTACAGTTTGTTGGACTGCAAGGAAGAGCTAAAGACAGCGATGCTCCTTCAGACCTTTTGCTGAATCATCTCACCAGGAGCTCTGAGCTCTGTCAGTGTTCAAAGTTGCCTTTTCCATGTTTGGCAGCAGTGCCTTTCTCCCAGGACTGGGGATCTTTTGGGGTCTCAGGGTGCTTTTTTTCTTTAAGTAAAAATGGGCAGCAGAAATGGAAGGATGGATTACTTTCACCTAAAACTTCCCTTTGGGGCTTCTCATATAGTGCAATTTTGCATATTCACTAAGCACAAACAAGCAGCCACACTGCGCTCTTTGAATCTTACAGCATTAACTGTAGGAGCAGTAAGTTACTGAAAATCTAAAGATGGTGGATTAGTCAAAGCAAAATATGTTCTATAAACCAAGAAAGCAAAAGGTAGATTTCTCTGGAGGAGACAGAGAATACATTTACATATGAAAATCTAATATACAATGAAAAAGAAAAAAGGCATCACATAAATAATGCCAGGAAAGAAATGAAAAATATGTATTTTTAAACACACTCTAAAAAAGGTTTCCAGCATCTGCAAATGCATTGCTCAGTCAAGCAGAGACCCAGGAGCAATATATGAAGCAGGCAGGCACACAAAGCCGTGTGATGCAGAGACTGCACTGCAGAAGGTCAGTCATTCAAATACGAGCTTTTTCAGCCTTCTTCATCCATAGCATGCCATGCTGTAAGAGTATTTTGGGGAACATCTCCACTTCCTTGCCTTGATGACAGTCACTATCAGAAGCATCTACTAGGCAAGACCAGCTGGTCCAGAACTCCGTGCCTAGCCCTGTACGCACTGTTTGACTTCATCCATAGAGGATCAAGGTTGGCAAGGAAAAGACATGCATGCAGGGCAAACAGCAAATAGCACCCAGGGAAGACGACGCTCTCATTTGCCCTTCAACACTGAAGCACTCTGGGCCCCTCTTAAGAGAAGCTGGCATCTACCTGTGCACCCCTCACATGGGTGCTCATGGGTGCTGTCCTCTGCAGGACGCCAGGAGCTGGTGCTTCGCCACTCACGCGCAGGGCTGCCACACACAGATCCACCCCAGCTCCTCACCACGGCTCCTGGCAGCCTGCTCCCTAAGCAACCCATACAGTTATTCACCCTCGTTCCCCCTATGGGGACAAGCAAAGTAGTCGCTTTCTGTTACTGTTGATATGCGAAAACTTACACTGAGCCAGCTATAATGGCACCTTTTGACTGCTTCATTGATTTCCACTTTACTAGGTTTGCAGTTTATATTGCTTCACTTTTATAGGATTTTTCTAGCTTTCCATTCAAATCAACTAAATAGGTGTGAGGCAGCCCAGCTCACCTGTTCCCACTCAAAGTCACTTGTAAACCTCCTGCAGTAGAGTGGGGCACAGCAGAGCCCACACGCAACACTGGTGTCACCTATTAAAGTGTCACTTCTAAAATGGGCAGCCATCACATGCCAAAACCTGAGAAAACAAGTCTTGTTAATTCAACAGAGAGCTGCTTTAGTCCTCTCTGCAACTGCCTCCTGGTTATTAGAGAGGTGACCTCAGCTGTCAGCTACCTTGTTCTAGCCCAAATGTGACCACCTTCTCTCTGAAGATGGGGTGAGCTCTCTGCCTGCTCTGGGTTTGCACCTCCAAAAGACATCCAAAAGCACCACATGAGCAAAACCTGCAGCATTTGAGAGAAAAGTAGCTCTGCATCTGTTTTCCCTAGATATAAGTTGCTGGTGGACCAGAATAGCTCTGATCATCCTCAAAGAACAGTCAAAACCAAAATAAAACACAGAAGTCCATTTGCACAGCAAAGTCAGAGATTCCGTCTTGGAAGAAAATGAAAGCAGGGACTAGATGCAACACCTGGACGACTTCTGGGTGACTCATGAGCTGACCAGGCTGGATAAGAAAGAGGAGGAATGATTCATTAAACAAAAACACTAATCCTCTGGGAAGATGCAATAGCCAAGAAAATGCTGGCTGCATCTGAATTTTCTCCCCTTGAATCTGAGATGAAAGTTGTGCACCTGGAAGTTGTTTCCAGTGCTGCTAGAAGAGACTTGTCAGGTAGCTACCTCTACAGGGTTCCAACAGAAGAAAGAAATAAAACAAAAAAGCACCAAAAAAAAAGCAAAAAAAACAAAAAAAAAAAAAAAAAAAAACCCTATGTCTCTACAAGAGCAAGGAAAAAAAAAATGAAAACACTTCAACTGCTCAGCTCTGCCCCTCACAAGTGGAGATGGTCCTGTTTTTTTTATTTACAACACATGCATCCCAGCAAGAATATGCTCTACAGAAATAAATTAGGGCCACTAAAAGATGTGCTCCAGGCTGCTAAGCAGCAGAGTATCTTGTAAGCCCCCATCTCTCCTCCAGGGAAAACCTCACTGTGAAAATGGAGCTGCACTAGAGATCCTAAAGGTGATGGTAATTAGCACTGAAGAAGGAATACCGAGTGAGCAAAATGTTCTCACAAGAGCAGGACAGCCACAAGCAACTGGCATCTCTGCTTGTAAGGAGGTAAAATTCTCCAGGAGGGTATAAAGTACATGTCTCCAGCTAAAGAGCACAGGAAGTTTGCAGGATGTAACTTCCAGGGATACTCTAAGCACAGAAGTGGGTTGTGACTGTTTCAGAAGAGAAGAAGAAAGAAGTTCTGTTTGGAGACAGACTTATTGCAGAATCTACTCTGAAGCATATTAAGCTAAGTAGTAATAAGGTGCTCCTGGTGCAGACTAAGAATTGCTCAGGGAGCAATCTGCTGCACTCTGCATTCGCAGGCTGCCTCAAATGCAAACGAAGTCCCAAGTGCAGGCAAGCCCGTGGGGAGCAGCTCTCCCGAGCACTCTGCAGCGATGGGTTTTCAACTCTGGCAGCACTGTGACCGTACCAGCTAATGTCAAGGTGCTATTTCCCTCATATCCTTGACCATTAGGAACATTGTGATGAGGAGGGGAAAAAAAAGAAAAAGAATCAGAGTTCACACATAACCACAAGTCAAGGCTGTCTAACTTCCACCTTGAACACTCAAAGTGAATTTTAACATCTTTGCCAAAAGATCTCTAATAAACAGCCCTTTTTGCTGCATGAAAGATAGAGACCTCAGAAGGGAAGGCAAAGGAAAGCGTTTTCCTGGGCACGCCAGGTCCCGAGATCCCAGGCTGACACGCAGAACGCACGAGTTGAAGCCCAGGGCAGGGCGCCCCCAGCTGAGGATGGTGACGGTCCCTTCCCTGATGCTGTCCCCAAGGGAGGGCAGGTGAACTGCCTGCAGCGGGCTAGCTCTGACCCAGGAAAATGCAGAGAAGACACAGACCCCACGAGAAGAGATCATTCCTGGGAGAAGGCTGCCCCATGGCGCTTCCCAGCTCCACTACCGATCCTGCCGCAGACTCCCTCATTTCATGGACGATGGTTAGAGCTCAGATGATGCCAAACGGCTTGTCCCAGGCCAGGGAATTAGCATCCTCCCAGTCTGGGAGGATGATACTGATGGCAGGCTTTAATAAGCATGAGGACCCACATTTTTCATTGCTGATGATACCTCCTTTTGAGTGTGTGGAGGCCATGGAAAATGAGAACCTGCCTGTTGGTCCTTGTGCTACATCTGGTCTGTAATCAGCCAAAGACCTGTTTTATGTTGGACGAAGTCACGGTCCAGCTTTGTGGTAATTTACCTACAGGCTGTACTATGTCCAGGAAATTTTTGAAGTGGGAGCTTTTTACCATAAGAAGTCCCACAGATATTTTCTTCCCTCTGTTTTTAACTCTGAGCACTGAAATAGATATTGATCTTTGAGCGTTTCCACCTTTTTTCAGCCCCTCATCTTTGATTCCTCAGTGGTACAGTGACAACAAAAAAGTGGGGAGGAAGAGAAAAAAAGAAAAAAGAGGAAAGGAGAATGAACAAATAAAAATGGGTTTGTAAAATATTTCAAGTAAATAAAACATTCTCTTTGAAGAACTGTGGCATTTAAAAATATGAAATAATAACTAGTGATGGTTTAAAAATTATCTTCTGCACTTAACAGAAGCAGAGACTAAAATTGTAACCATCAAATCAGAGCACGGGCACCAGCACATCATCATTTGCTACATAAGTAGTAAGTTATCTGACCCTTGAACTGGGCACTTCAGGGCATGTCTTGAGTGTCACTTAAGGGCCACATTTGTCACTCTACAGACTAAACCTTCCTGGGGAGGGTGGCTTTCTAAGGCAGCTATGCCATTGCATAAGTGTCCCAGATCCATGCTCTACTTCCCATCCACAAGGTGTTTAACAAAAGTCTGCTCAAGCATTAGGGTCAAAGCAGAGCAATGCGTGCCCACATGTCTGGCAAGCTAACATTAAGCAGGGCTGGGGAAGCACGTGTCTCTCTTTGGCAGTGGCACGTGCCCCATTACCCTCCTCTCTGTCCTGAGCCCAGAGAGGCAGCAGAGCACTGAAAGAGCAGAGAGCCTCTGCAGGGCCGTTCGTCACGGCTGAAGTTTCCTTTCAGCACAAGGTCTCTTCCTCTTGCCCTTCCCTCCGCCAGACACAGAAGTGACAGAGCCTTCCACAAACTTGTGCACAACACCTGGCACCAGGCAGGCCCGGAGCACGAGCACAGTCTGTGCCGGGGCAGGGGAGGGACGGCACGCAGGTGCCCTCGTGTCAAAGAAGAGTTTCCAGCAGCCAAGCCCTAGTCACACACGAGCGCTGCCTCCCGACAGCAGCGGCGAGAGCAGCGCAATAGGAGCAGAAAGGCAAGCGCAGGGCACCTCGGAGACAAAGGATCCGAAAACAAAATGAAAACAAACGAAAAAAAAATCAATTCAGCTGAACTGAGGCAGGGCAGGCAAGGAACAAAGGGTCAGAAGACAAAGCCGTAAACAATAGACCAGCAAGATTAATATCAGTTGTGAAGAAGAGCTGGGACACTGTTGAAGGAGAATGGAAAAGACTTAAAAGAAAAGTATAAAAACTAGAACAGGTTCCTAATTGTGAAGCCCAACATATCATCCCAACACCTGCAGCTTGATCAGGGTGGATCTCACACCTGCAGAAAGGGCTTCAACTCACCCCCTGGGGTCCCCTGAATTAATGGTGGACACTTACTTCCCTTTTCATTAAAAATAGGGTGATACAATGAGACCTAAAGTCACCCCCTAACTTTCTGTGACCTTCACAGCCCTTATCTTACTTTTGCCCTAGCCCAACTCCAGTGGGGCAGGACCTCAAGATTTCTTCCTGTATGTTTTGTAGAATAACTGGGCAATCCTGCCCCTACCAGGGACAGAACAAACTTGCCTGACATTGAACAGAGAGGCCTTTTTCAATTCTCTTGAAGACCAAGGGCTCCTTTAATTCTCCAATTACTGCAAAGGGGATTAGCTAAGCAGAGGTAGTCAAAGGCCTGCCCTGGGCAAAGGGAAAACTGAATCAAAGCAACTTGACATTTCTTAGCTGTGTAGGCAAAGCTGATCTTGTCATGCCATGGATGAGGAGTTGGACCTGATCCATCCCTCTACAGAGGGCACAAAGATGGCACGTGGGGCTAGGCTCAGCATGAGGGGCCTGGCGAGTCTTATCTCCCATCTCCTCTTCTACCAAGGGGTGAATAAGTGCGACAGCAACTTCTGCTGGTGGGAGGAAAGGGTTTCCGATCGCATCCCCTGAACTACACAACGTCCCTCTGCCCACACTCCCCAGCTCCTTCTCCTTCTGGGGCAGCCTGGCATTCTGGGGGCTCCGCCACACATGAAGTAGTCACCAAAGCGGACATTACCGCTCCTGCTTTTCCATGCAGAACTTCCTTAGCACATCCAGGAAGCGTACCTGGTGGGAGAGCGAAGCACACTACTACACAGCCAGAGAGATTTAACCTCATTAAAAATTACCTCCAGGTCAGGAAACCGGTTCTATAGCTTCTCATACCTGCCTGACACCGCAGTGACACGACTGAAATGTGTGATGTCTCACAACAGCTCATGTCACTTTGGAGAGCAGAAATTCTTCTAATGGTCTATTTACATCAACACAATTTTAAGAGGAGCTTTTATTTCCATTACTTCAATATGGATGGCTTTATATTCTCAGAACAACCTCTCTCTCTCATGGGATACTTCACACTGAAATTCCAACCAGGAGATTTGCAAGGGACAGACAATAGTGTTTTTCATTCTCCTTTAGGAATTGAGGAGAGTGTGTTTCCCTTTGTATTAAAGTTGAGAAGCTGTGCACTTAAAAAAAAAAGAGCAAGAAAGTCTTAGACTGCATTCATTCTTCTAGCTAACAACTTTAAGAAAGCCCTGCAGCTCATTTTATGGTTGGGCTGTTGAATTCTGTTGTCTTGGTCTCCTTCTCATCATTTGGTTTCCTGAACCCCTATAAAAGGGACCATAAACTGCAGCTTCTGTTCACTGTGTTCCTGCTCTGCCTTCAAGTGTGAAGTTGTGGCTGAACGAACCAAATGAGTGTTCCCATCCTCTCCTACCCCAGAGAATTTCATCTTCTGCATGCAGAACACCATTTTCCATAAAGATTTAGCTCCTTGTTTTGAGCAAGAGCAGTGGAAGGCAAATGGCACAAGTGCCTTTCCCTATGAGATGCAGCTGCAAGGGGAGGCTCACAAAGGTTACAGGGAATATTGAAAGGGATTGAAAATTACGCTAAAATACATACACACACACACACTTTGGGGTGCCAAGGGGGTATAAAGTTCCCTGAAAGTTGAGCTTTGGTTTAGCTCAGTTGTCTTCAGTATTAGAGGAATTAATGCCCTCAAAAAACCCGTGGCAATGTCCCCACCAAGGGCTTTTCTACATCAGAGAGCACACACAGACCTGCTGCACAGCCAAGCCAGAGCGCCCTCCTGCATCCAAAGCCAAAAGAGAAGCCCACACCTTGATATACGTGGAAGCCCTCCCTTCCTCCAGCCTCAAAGTAACCAGAAGAGAATAAGAGTTTGCTTCATCTCTTCCATTTGGTTGGAAAGAGGGAACAACGATCTTACAATAATAAATATAAAACAAACTTCTGTGTATAACCCCCCCACACACACTATGTGGATTCCCACTTTGTTTCCTCCTGTGGTAGGAAATAAAACTGCACTATGAAGATTTGGCTTATAGAAGGAAAAACACAACAGATGAAGTATCTAGAACAAGAAGACAACAGATGCAACCCAAACATTCATTCAAATGTTAATTCAGTCTGATGAAAAGTCCAGCAGAGAACACAGGGGAGGTCCTGAGGGTCCCCCATCATGACAACTGGCTATTCCGAACCTTGGGATTTTCCCCAGTACAGCATTTGTTACAGAAGAATCTACAGCAGTGCCTGCAGAACTCCCTGGCATTTCTATAGGAGAAATTCATCCCCTGGAAACAACTAAGGTCATCACTTCTGCTGCTTCAGAAAGGTCTTTTTAACCACATGTAAAGGCTTTATTAGCTGCATTTGCTCTTGTCCTAATGCTCAGAGATTTATGTTTAGTGAAAGCAGGAAAGCAGCTTTTAAAACAAAGTATTTAATCCTTTTTCTTCATAATAAAGGCACAACTCCAAGGAGGAGCAACAAATTTGAAAGTGACTTCCCTCACACATACACTTCGTTGTTGTTTTGGTTTTTTTTATTTGTTTTATTTGTTTTCTATGAGAAAATGAAAATGTCCCATCTGCTTATAGCATATTTAGTCTTCTACTAATTTCCTTCAGGGATCTTACAGAGACAATTTGAAGGTACCATCTCTAGGAGTGAACCAGAGAACTGCCTTCATTTTCAAGAGGCCACCACAGAATCACTCCAGGAGCAAAATCCTTCACAGAACTTGGAGGGAAAAAGAGCACCTTAAGTCACAGGAAGGGCAAGTTCAATTATCCACCTGCCCAGCGAGGAGCTGTATAACCACAATGTTCATGAGACAGCTGGCAGGAGACTCCCGCCTCGTTATTTATCATGAAAATTTGTACCAAAACTTTTCTGCCCTTCACTGGCAAGAGTTGTGTGGGTTAACACTGACCATTAATGAAAAACAAAAAGACATTATCCTGCGTAGCTTGGTTTTTCATTTCATATAACTTGATTTAAGACAAAGCAAGAGGGGGCATTCATTTAAAAAGATGTAATGAAAAGAGATTGATTGAAAAATCATTTTTGCTCCAATTCTTATGGATAAGAGTCCCAGGTGTCTGTTTTCCTTATATTTTCATCTTAATGGCTGTTCCCTATTCAGCCCATAAGCTCCAAGGTCAACTTCAGGTCAAATTGCACTTAGCACAAGATGCTCTGCATCTGCAAACACAGCTGGGGGATCCTTCACCCTCCCTCTTGCACTAGGTTTCCATTCTGGGCTCCCAGCCTGGCAGAGCATGTCAAAGCAAAATACTTGAGGTACAAAGTTGTATTTTTTGCATTTAGATGGTGTGGTAGATATGACACTGGCAAATGCGCTACAAAAAAAAGAAAAACGATTGCATACTTAAAGAACACGCAAAGTCTACGAGAAAAGTGTATGTATAAGTACATCTAGACATGCTATAGATTGCAATTGCTGACTGCTGGGAAAATCAAAAGCATACAGGAGAAAAATTCAACATGCCGCTCACCAGACGTCTTCTACAACACTTCATGTGCATGAAAATATTGCAAGAGCATTTGCCATCTCCCACAAAGCAAAACAACCCAAAACACAACCAAAAAGCATCCCCCTTCCAAAAAACACCACCGACAGCAGAACAAAACTACCATTAGTAGCCAAAGGCAGACAGAGGACTAAAAATACTGAAAAATACATACTCTTATTGAAGTTTTTTTTTTTTTTTTTTTTTGACAGAACTGTGCAATAAGATGAAAACCAAGCCTTAAGTTGGCTAAATATCATTTTTTAGAGGGTAAGAACTTATAGGCAGATTCTATTTTACTCAGACATTCATATATATATATATATATATGCATACATACGTATAAGTATACACATACACATGCATTATCTGATATCTAACCCTATTTGTAAGTGTTAACAAGTTATTTGCTTTAATACAGTGTGGGAGAAAAGACAGAAAATACCATACATTTTCTTAAATAAAAATACTGTTAAGTGAGTAAAATATGTCTAAAAAGAAGATACAAAATGAAAAAAGAAAGCACAATTTCAGAAAGACCACTTAGAAATGTGTAATCCTTGTTGAAGCAGCACATGAGAAATGAATCTGAGTTGCAAAGTGAATTCTCACTGCTTTATGTTGCATTAAAAAGCCCTCCAGGAACAGCAGTTTGTAAGAGCAAACCAGAAGCAACAGTCACCTGCACCCTAGACTCTCCTCTGACTCATTCCTGAACATGACACAAGCATCAATGCTAACGATGACCCTCACAGCCCAAGGAGTAGAGCCCCATCCTACCTTTGGATATCGAGGGTACTCATACATATACACTCTCTTGTGACTAACTCTCCACCTCTGACCCTGAACTTCACAACAAGCAGTTTAGAACTAGCAAAAACCAACTTCCTTAAAAGCGTAACCTGAAGCATTGTAATAATACTTAGAAGACCAAAACAAAAACAAAAGGTTCTTCATCCATCTTTCTATGAAGATGCCCTTTGGGCTTTTGTCTGCCTTTTAAGGAAGGCAGCTACAGCTCAGCAGCTGCACTAAGTGTGAAATATTATAGCACTTGTTTTTTAAACAACTGCTGGATGGTACCTGAGTCTAGTGAGCTCTGGCTACTGTTGCTGGGACTACACAGCACTAAAGAGACAGAGGTGTGCATCCAGGTCTACAATACCTGCATATTTGCAAGAATAAGTATTTATATCCAAAATTCAGTGCTGAGCGAGCTCTTTACAGTGTAACATGATTAAGGACAAGACAAGCCATGCAACTCTGAGTGGGTAAAGGCTCTTGAACATCTCTGGGAAAAAATGCTAAAGATTCTTGATTAAATCTTACCTGTAAGATACAAAATGAATGGTCAGAACCAAATATGTACTCATGGATCAAGGCTAACTTTTTTTTTTTTTCACCCCAAGAGTATCTTTCCTAATCAAAACGGAAGACACAATAGAGGGCCTTAGCAGAAAGCAGGACGAAGAGGGCAGAGAGAAATTTGGCTAACCAAAAACAGATAAAAAGAAGAGTAAAGAGTTAGGTACGAGTTTAGGGCATTAAAATGGAAGACAGAGCCTAAACTGAATGAAAGCCAAAATCCACTGAGAAATGAAAAGAAAGCAACAAAACAAAAACAAGCAAAAAAAGCAAGCTCATAGCTCATGACTGATTCCTCAATTGGCCAGTTCTCCTAGCCTAGGCAGTCACAGTTCTACTCTTCCATATGAGATGCTTCTTGCACCTGGGGAATCTTTGGGATTAGCTTCCCTATCTTAAGGCTTCAGGTGGTGAACATAATCACTTCCAACAATCCAGAAGAAATTGCTTGACCACACACTCATACCAAAAAATCCTGACGTTTCATACTCAGTGAGCCTGACTTTGGATGTTAAAACTGTGACACCTAACTCTGCCAAAATGCTTCCCAAGACGTCCAAAATAAAATTCTTTCTTGTGCCCTCACTTTCCTGCCAAAGCAATCCTTTTCATCCCTCCTTTCAACCCTCTCCCATAAAAGTTTCCAAAGACAGAGCAATCTCCCAATTTCACATTTGGCAGTGCTAGAAGCAACACAGCAATGGCCTTGAAACACGTGCCATTTCTATATGTCTTGACATTAATTTTCTTTTTTTCCTTTTCCTCTTTTGAATAAACTCTCCATTACATATGTGTGTGTGTGTATATATATATATATATATATATATATATATATGGGAAAAGAAAAACACTGTCTTTTATAAAGTACCAGCTCAGCAGCATGCCTCAGCCCTCAATTCACAGGGCTATGCCAGCAGCACGAACAGGATCAAAGCATCCAATTAAAAATCCATATTCACTAACAAACACCATGTGTACTATAATGCCCCACATCGACTAAGCCACTGCAGGAGATGGGGAACTCGCTGGGTTTTCCTGCACACAGTCTGAGAGGTTGTTTTATTAGAGGATGGGTTCTTACCTTCCCTCCTCCATGGGCTGCACAAAGATGCTCGTGGCCCTAGAGGCTTCGATGGCCAGAGGGGCAGCTGCTGAACTTTTGCTTCAGGGAGATGCTAGGGACAAGACCTTGCCAGGACGAGGCCTTTACGTACCACCAGGGCCAGTCACAAATCAATCTGCGGCATCACAAGCTGCCAGCGTAATAAGCCCTGCATAAGCCGTGATTGATGCAGCTCATTGGCTTTGCAGGGCCAGATCCGAGCTGATGTAGTAAATTAGCACATTCCCTTGGCTTCAGGGAAGTTATGTTGATTTACACCACCAACAATTTACCACCACAGAAAGTCACATACCATAAGTACAATATTTCAGTCCTATACAATGAAGTTATATGAACACATGGCAGGATTATTTATTTATTTGTACCCACAAGCTGGAGATTTACAACTCTCTATAAATGTGAGCTGGGCAATTTGCTTTCTATTTTTAGCAGGAATGCTTTGTGCAGAGAACAGCTGTCAGACACTGGATCTGCGTCCCTCAAAACACCGGCTTCAGAGAAATAGAGAATTAAACTGGACAACTAGGGCCACTGCTTTGCAGTGAAAAGGCTGCTAAAAGGAAGTACTTACTTTATTTGCTTTACTTCCAGAGCTTTTCCAGCCTGTTATCCTAAGGAAACAGGAGCCTTATGTGATCACATTGCACACACGCACGTTAGACTATCAGTTCTTCCTCAGTAACTTCAGAGCCCATTGTTCATTTTTGACCAAATTTAACAAATATTCAAAAGACTCAAAGACAACATATTCCTACTGCCTTCATGAAGACACACAGCTGGGTAGATGGGTTAAATTCTGCTAACATCCTCACTTTGGAAAAAGCTTCCAGGTGAACACAGCCTTCGAAGTCCTGCAGTCCCAGCAAGCACATGTAATGCTTAGAAAACAAACAGGAGAACAAATCTCACCGTATTTGCCACTTCTGCTTTGTTGCAAAGCCATTGGGTTGAAGCACTCACCTTGGCACACGAAGGAGGACGGGGTTTCCCCAGGATGGACACGTGCAGTGATGAAAACCACCTTCTGTTCAGCACCCGGACGTAGGTTCGCTGCAGGAGACGGTGGTGAGGGATAGATGGAAAAGAAAAAAAAAAAAACACCTTAAACTGGGTCCCATATGTAGGGCACAAAGGGCCATTAATATTAAAGCATATCTTTTTATTAAAATTGGTCATACATTATAAATAAGCATAATCCATAATTAAAGGCGGCAGCGTCACTAGGTCTCCATACCAAGTCACACGGCGACTGCGCGAGGGCAGCAAAACTAACGACGCGCAGCCCACACTGCGACAACAAAGTTAGCTCTCTTTAAAAACCAAGATTTACTACAGTGAGTTTAACTGCACTGTAATTGCTCTCCCGCTTGTGATAAATGTCCCCCTGGGGCGAAAGCAGGAGCAGTGGGGGGCCGCTCGCCTCGTAAAGCCAATTGCACCCTGCATTGCACTTGATACAAGCCCTAGCAGGGCCACATAAAGGTAAAGCTCTAACAAATGGCATTTATTAGTGCGGGCTTTGCTCTGGGGCCTGTGGGGGGGGTTCTTTTGGTTCTCTACTTATTTGGGACTGCATCTACCCTGGCTGGGTAGATTTATTTTGGTTCAAAACCAAAATGAAAAGTAGGGAAAAGTGATCAGGATTGAATGTGAGGTAAACACACGGACCCTGCTATGGGAATGACTTTCCCCGCTACATTAAGAAGCAAAGCGCTCAGTGGTGCAGCGTGGAAGAGGCTAAGAGAGCACCAGGCAACCTTTTCCTGGGAGCAGCTGAAAAGGTGCTGGATTCACCTCAAACTACAGATAGGTGGCAGGGAGACTTTGCTCCTAACACTAGGGCTGCATTTAGCACGGGATAATCCCCCATATTCAAACCACACAACTCCGTCCCTCTTGCCTTTTGTCTAAATCACTGTAAGCTGCACGGGCCAAGCAGGATGTTTTCTCTATTTGTGCAATGACAGCGTTTAACAAATAGAAAATAAAAAATTACGCCCTTTCAGCATGGGTCCTGGGAATTACAAAGACCACACGAGGTCAGGCCCTCAGTTAGACGTCTTATCAAGATCTGAACACACACAGCAGGGGTAATACTAAACACAGCAGGACCCAACAGCCGGGAAGAGCTTAAGTGTTTGCTGGGAAACAGAAAGCTTTATACCGAAAGATGACTGGAAACTAAACCTAAGCTTTTTTTTTTTTGTGTATGTGTTTGTGTGTGTGTGTGTGTGTGTGTTGTTGCCACATACATGCATTACATACAAACCCAACACAGATTTTTATTTTCAAAGATATTTGGGGTCCCTGAGTCTATGCCCAGGTTATTGTTATTTTTTAATATCCTGATTCTTAAAAATGCTCAGCATACCCAATGGCAAATCACACCTAGCAACAGCACAGCAATAATCAATACACTTGGTTCTTCTCAGAAAGCAACTGGATCTCAGCAGGTCTCCCTTTTCTGTTTTATTATTAATTTCCTTAACCTTTTTAAATGTCCTACAGTTGCTCACCCTGTAACTTAGCTACTCATTTGCTCTTTCCTAGGCTCGCTGAAGTCCTCTCTGGTGTTTCTGAGCCCCAGAGGCAAAGAAATGCAAGACAATGTCCCTGACAAACCCAGCTGCTGGTGGGGTCAATTCTGTCTGCAGAAGAAAAGCAAGAGGCAGCAGAAAGGAGCACAACACAGTGAGCTAGACATGGATGTCCCCCCCCACATCATCTGCATTAACATTGAGTAATGTGGAAGGAAGAAGATAAATCAGCAAAACAGGTTTAATGAGCAAGAGAAGCCTGGGATCACTGCTGCAACAGAAGAAGAATTTTCTTCCTTCTTGGAAAAAAGAGACGGTTACCATTAAAGGGACAGGGGCTTGGCACAAAAACAGTGCTCAGCAACTTAACGGCCACCATTTAGACCTGGAACAGGCTTAGAAGTCTTCTAGGGGAAATATAACATTTTTTTATTATGACATTTTCGTTACTTATGCTTTACCCTTCATAAGGGTTATCAAATCATTAGGCAGCTCACCCTCCTCTGAAGCTGGAAAGCTCGGCCTATCCAGGACTCAGCGCCCAGCTCCTCCAAAGCACTGGAAGATGCAACAGCGGGTGCAAAGTGGGACCTTCTCTGAAGGCCTCCACTGGCACCAAGAACATCACTGTGCCTTGGCCGAGCTTCACCTTCCACCGCAGGGCTCTCGCTACAGAGCATCAGCTGCAGCTGTGTCCCGAGCAGAGCTCCTGGTACCCAGGCTCCTAAATGGACATTGCCCAGAGTGAACACCCAGATAGATGGTTGTCCATCTGCATGTAGCAGACGTGTTTTCTCCCAGTTTGTCAATTCAAAAAATACATCTATAAGTATTTTTCTACCACATGCGAGTTTCTTTCTGGTGTTTGGGTAGGATGAAATAGTGAGTCCTGCCAATTTCCCTTTTTTTTAGGCAATGATTTTTCAGTGTTCAAATATCAGAATATGCACATCAACAACAAAAAACATTTTTGTAAATGCTCCTGTTAACACTGAGAAAACACATATTGTTAAATATAATACAGAAAGCCTAGAAGACTCAACAGTACCTTTCAAATGTGAATAAATATGGTAAACATTGCTTTGGGAAGTAAAAGTCCCTGCCTAAATGCTTCTTCGATCCATCAAGGTTCAGCTTCACACACAAGGCTCTGCAAGCACATGGGAGCTAAACTGGCACCCAAACAGTCACTGTCAACTGGTCTGTTTCTATCATAACCAAGGTACTCTAACTATGCTGTTAAATAGGGGACAGGTGATATAAGGATGCCCAGCAGCCAACACGTGGGACAAGGTTCAGCAATCGCCTTCCACAATCCAAGCTGCCAAGGAGCAAAGAGCAGTGACTGCATCACAGTTTAATTCTTATTTTTTTATCATAACAGCTAAGAAGTTGAGATGAAAAGTTTATTTCCAGCTTGTATAAGACATGCCTTATCAAGAGATTATGTTCCTAGCCCAAACCTGTATCCAACATCATCACATTATCACCAATCTATCCAGACATACCACTGGTATTTTTGAAAATCATATATTCAGCCTTGCATATTTATTACTCTCTATAGTATCCTGTAATAAAAATAATATACACACACTATAATAATATACACATACACACACTAAATATCTCCCTAGTCCAAGCAGGATCAGTATTGTCCCCTCTCTCAGTAGTTCTGTACGGCCTAAAAAACACAGACAGAAAAGGGTAACTACCGAGTAAAATAAATGATGCTTCACACACTTTTTTACTCACAGTATTCTTCTAGGATACAGCAACAACAAGACACATCTCACATTTTAATTTAAATCTTAGATTACAAAGGCATCTTATTCTCTACTTCAGGATTGAAAAGATCCATCAAAATTTAAATTAAAAATAAGATTAGAAGTGTGTAGCTTTGCTCAGTAGATGCCACAAGCTCTTGAGCAAAAGTGCAGAAAAGCACATGGCATTTAGACTTCTCCAATGCTGGAAATGCAGAGAACTACAGTCTACTTTGGTACCGTTCACCCCTCCAACCACCATAGCACTCCATCTTTTAATGCTTAAAATCCACAAATATTCATTAATGGTTTTAATGAGTTTTGGAAAAGGAGAATTCTGTAGATTCCCAGATTTCCTCCTCCCCATCTTCTCTTTCAGCAAGCACCCTGGAAACTGAACCAAGCCTTTTCTTTCCCTTCTGAAGGCCTTGGCTGCAGCCTCAGCAGTCTCCCACTGCATGTTGAGCTCCCATAGCCTGTTCCTTGGTGGCCACCACCACCCTGTTACCCCACTGCACAGAAGAACCTCCTCGGCCAAACCTGAGCAGAAATAGAGGTGCTGGTCAAAATACACACCCAGCCTCAGGATCTGTTCCAGCTCTGGAGCTACCACATCAGCAATAATTCCGCAGTCTTTGGCCCTCAACGCATGTTCCTTCTCCTTTAATCCCATAAGCTTGTACAGGCCAGGCACTTACAGCCATCCCACTGGCAACACCCTCCCATCTCTCGCTTGGGAAATGGCAATTACTCTTACCCATTACTCTTCATTACCCAGCACACTAGTGCTGCTAAGACAGCCCCGCAGAAAATGTGTTCTCCTAAAAACAACGTGCAAACATTCGGCTGAACACAGAAAATTCACAGCCTTTTTCATTCTATTCTTACTGTTATGCTACAATATGTATAAAAAAGGAAACTATTTGCATGCAGTACCTTAATTGGAAGCACCTCGAGTTTGATGCAAAAATATTAAATATGTGTGATCACAACTGTGCTACCAGAAAGAAACACTAACAAGACCAAGGGAGATTTTTGCTCAGCATCATGGATCTTTCCTGCAATGCCTTCTTCCCTCCCAAACTTGCCCTTTTCCCACCCAAATTTCACCCCATCCTGAGAAGACCAGAAGAGCCTGGTTTTGAGTTATCATTGAGTTATCATTTGAGTTAAACATCCACATATTTTCATGACATATGTATACTCATTGGCAAAACAAGCAAGCTCCACTTTGTCTTTCTTCCTGCGGTACTTAGAAATATGAGGTGGGCTCATGCCAGCGTTTTGTATTCAAAAGCCTGAGAGTTAAAGACTCCACAGAGGAAATAACAAGATCTCTATTACATTACACCTTTCTGTGCTGTCTTAGCCTGCCTGGATCCTGCAGAAATGTAGTATCTGTGTCAAAAGCTAAAACTGATGTTGTTGCTGTCCTGACTACCAGGTCTCTATTCCATTAAAACTGCTTTAGCAAATCAAATCCTAACAGCATTTACCACACTCCATATTTTTCCTGAGAGACCAGCCTAACGCTTATTACGTTTCTTTTTGTTACTTCTGATCACAAATATCATTCCAGGTAAGGCTGCACATCTCAGCAACACACACGGCACCATTTTGGTCACTACCAGATCCCAGGGGAGTCGGCAGGGCCAAAGAAACACGAGTTTTCCTTGCCGCTGCTTTGCAGGTCACTTCCCATCACCCTCCTTCCTCAGCCTCATGTGCGCAGCGCAAAGTGGCACAGAAGGTAAAAACGATGCTATTTGTACCACAGAGAGCTGAGCAGTGCCTGGACTTTTCTGAAAGTCAAGCACATATCCTTAAATACTTTTTCTGCCCTGGGAGAAATAGGTTCTTATTTTGACCCACTGAGTTGACGCACGAGACACCTACTCCAATAAAAAGCACACGAAGCCATCACTGTTGACTGCCAGCCACAGCAACAAGAGGGAATAAACCAAGTATATCTTCTTCCAAGAAATGGAAGAGCCCTTTTTCCTCCATCTGCTGCTATGTAGACCTTTATAAGGGCTCTTCCATTTCCTCATGACAGCTTCCATGCCTCCTGTTCCCAGATGGACCTCACCACCCTAGAGCCAGGAGGGAAAGGGAGTCACCCCAGCTCCCTGCAGGACACACAGGAAAACAAATCCACGTAGGAGGATTTTCATTCAGACTACAGCCCTGTCTGTGCCAAGGGCTTAAATAAAGGACTTAGATGGATTTCGATTGCATTTAAAAATACGTGTTGGCACAAGACCCTTGCTGAATTGGGACCTTTAGCAGGAAGCCAGCCCCTGAGATCATTGTCACAATGTTTTAAAGTTGTGCAACTATTATCCTTTATTGGCCATTTTATGCCAAAATCTTTCTCTCTTTTTACATTCCTCTTAAAAGCAAAGCTATTTTGGAGCATTTAATATTATTTAATCTCTTTATCCTGGCAGCATAGAAATTACAGGGACCATTACAACAGTCCTGTGTGTGCGTATGCTTTATTGATGTATATGCTGACCTAATATCAAATTGATTTTGCTCAGCTTTTCTGCTGACCACGGCAAAATGCAAATTGGGTATTATATTTGCACACTAATTTTATTGGGCCACTGTGTCTTCATAAAAAGATAAAGTTTGGGCTAATAAAAATAAAACATTTCTGGTGCTAATATAGGCAAATGTTTATGTAGGCAGGTAACAAATTGGTTTGTCATTTAGGGGAACATAAAGAGCACTAAAATCATTTTTAGGCAAAATAGATTGGTGGCTTTTGCTTAGCTTTTAGCTTTCATTTGCAAAATCAATTTAATGTAGCACAGTGTCTCAAAGACAGAGTGACACAGGATTAACACATTCATTGTGTTCCCCATCCGCAACTCCCCCTTACTCAGAGGCCCTGGGTTTGCTCTCATTCAAAGCAAATTAAGTATGTTCTAGCGCAAAAAAAAAAAAAAAAAAAAAAAAAAAAAAAAAAAAAAAAAAAAAAAAAAAAAAGGAACATTGAGACTTATACTCAAGCATCCTAATCCTACAGGGACAAAGTTGGGGCAGGGAAGAAAGTGGGACTCAAAATTTGTTCTGAAGAGAGATGCTAAAATAGCCTGAGACACATTTCAGTGACACTAGGAATGCAAAAGTGCAGCACTTCAATCACTCCTTGCTTTGCTGCCTCTTGTTCCTCCTCCCCATGTATTTTGCAACACCTTTCACAGCCCTACTGACAGCAAACCACCTCCAAAGGAAGGCAGCTAAATGGACCTTGGTGAGAGTTTAACTAGATGAGTCCTAATCAACATCCCAACTTCTATCCACTAAAATGGCTTGACCTATTTAAATTTCAGAGCTGGCTCCAGCTCTTCCTCCTCATCTCCTCCTTCCCCCTTGCTTCCTCAAGAGTGGGGTCTTTGGAGGGCTACCATGTAATGTGAGGTTATATAAACAGGTTCAATGTTAATACTTGACTGCATTTTCAACTTAATAGCCCCACAAAGGAACCTGGCTGTAATGCAGAAGGTCAGGAATAACTCCTGGTAAAATTTTGCTGAAGCACAGACCAAACACCCTGCAGAGTTATTTGCACAATCAGAAATGGCAATGGACTATGGAGCAGGATCTCCCTCACCTCTCAGGCCCCCCCCCCCTTTTTTTTTTTTTTTTTTTTTTTTTTAAATATTCAAGAAGTTTCGGAAACAGCTGCTTTTCTATAAGGCCTTTCTGACACTCAGCTTGCTGCATTATTGAGGAAGGAAAATTAAACTAATTCCAAACTACTTTGCATCTTCTTTCCTCCCTCCTTCTCCAATAAACTCCCCCCAAACTCAAGGTTTTGTTTTTAAATTATACATACTCATTTGAAATTTAGAATATACAATTCTATGAATAAAAAAAGAACGGGAGAAGAAACCTGGAATATGAACAGCACATTATCATCCTCAAACAGCCAAGGTGATGACAACTCACAATTACGGATGCAGACAGTAGCATTTAATGTCACCTACCTGCATCGCCGTCACATCATAGCAGTTTAGCAGACAGGTCCCCAGCCTGCTTTATTTCTCCCTCTCCTGCTTTGCTATTTATAAAGTCAAGTTGGAGCGCAGATAAACCCCTTGCCCTCCAGAGACCAGAGGCAGGCAGTAAATTATGGGAAGGCTAAGTGGTACATCAAATGTGTCTCCTCAAAGCCATATATCATCTTGTTAAATTTGATGCCTAATCCCAGAACCCCAGAACCCATTCCCAAAATCCCAGAAAATGCATGTGTCCTTCAGCTGCTATAGAACAAGAAAGTAAAGTTTACCTGCCAAAAAAACATTCTAGGCATGATCTGCAAAAAGTCATCTTTTTACCTGAACGCATCCTAAACTCTGGGTGCTATTTCTTAACCTCTTTATATTTAGAAGTCATGTTCTGCATTTCATACATGAACTCTGATCTAAAATACTCATCTCCCTCCTTTCTTGCAAAGGCAACATTAAATTTCAAACTGAACCAAAACATACTCTACTTATTTCTCTGTTCTAACATATTTTATACTGGATAGAAACACAGTAGCTTAGTAGGCTGCACTTCTCCAGTTACCACCAGTGACAGCATGAAGATCTTCAGCCATTCTGGAGACAGAACTGAGATCCATGGCCCCATGTCAGAGCATGTAAGGTAAAAACATTAAGGACCTGCCTGCAGCTGCAAAGGATGTGGACCTTAGCATTGGGGAAGGACCCCACACTACCCACTAGTTATCCTGTTCCCTCTTTTCAGAGCCGTCATCCCTCTAGAATAACCTGCCACCCAACCGCCTTCTCATTACACAAGGGGACAGGAGTATAATAATGAGATAGCTGACATGCCGACCTACGATACTACAGTTACACATGTGTCTTTTCAGTGTGTCTTAAAAATCAAAAAATTCAAAAAAATAGTGAAAGCACCTGTTATAAAACAATTCTCTAGCAGCTCTCTCCCTTGAAGAGGACTTAAGGCTATGTTTGTTTGCTACATGTGTTCATGTGCTGAAGATAAGAGAATAATTCATGCCAGAAACATTCCAGCCAAAATAAAGAAGGAATTACCAGCAACTTACAGAGTAGTTCAGTGTTACAGGAGAAGCCAGAACACTGTTGTTTTGTTGTTCTGCTTTTTACCAAGGATTTTGCCTGCTGTAACTTCAGTGCTTAGATTTTCCTGCATAAAATTGAATATAACCATATACACTTCAGAAGAGGACTACGAGTCCATGAACAGCTGTACTAAAAACTCTTCTGTTTCTCTAAGATGCAGGGCCACATCCTTGCACTCAAGGATGCTGCCAAACAAGACAGTGGGGAGAAAGACATCTAGAGCTGCCGTGGGATTGTGATTCCAAACCCCTAGTCCAAAGCCTCTGACCCCTTAAGGCCAACAGATAAAATAAGGGGGAAGGAACAAGTTGCAAAACAACATCTAGGAATCATGAAGGAGGTTTCTGGGAATTTGTAATTGAGAAACCACCACCCCATTGGAGCTATACCTCAGCTTATAAGAAACCGCCAAAAACACTAAAGGAAGAGGAGCAGAAGAGAAACGGAGAGGAAAAACCACAGGCTTTTCCATGGACTGTTCTAACTAGGGTCGCGTATCATTCCAGAAAGCAAAGAACTGAAAAGCTATTGAGGTTTCCTGCCTCAGCCAGCTGCACCAGAGGCTCAAACCTAGAGCAGCAGTGAAGCACAAAACACCCCCCAGTGCAACTGATACTATGACCTCTTTAGCCTCTCTACTCCTACCTCTTGACAGTGACATGAATACCTTGAACCCCTTTCTCATTCTTCTCAAAACCCTGATTACGAAGGAGTAGTGACATCCCATGCTCAATTACACAAGACACGACTTATTTCTGCACACGTACTGCGTACCCTTCCTTGTGAGGAAGTACTGGCAGGGTTAAGCCAAATAAAGCCTTGCATGAACAAGAGCTGCTTCGAAGGCGGTGCAAAGTGTTCTGCAAGGGGCTTTGGCCTTTACTGAACTATGACTGTGTGTTTTCGGATAGCTGAGCTAGTGGTCAATAAAAAAAAAGCAACCTGCTCACATTGGATTGCTGAACAAAAGTGCTCCTCAATGCGAGGCTGACCTCTCCAGGAAGCTCCAATACAGTCTTTGGAGAAAGATTTCAGCCTGCAAGACAACATGAGTGAATAACTTTTCACTTTTACAGCTTGCCCAAAATGAAAATTCAGAACCAAAAAATGTAGCACTAAAAATTAAGAAGAGGGTCCTACACACCAAATTCAAACTTTAAAATATCTCAGCAAGAAGAGGGAGGCGGACTGCCCTCAGCTCACCACAGGACTGAAACACTCACGTGTCCCTAATCCAGTCCAGAAGCAGATCTTTCATTACTGTAGTTTTAGACATTAGGTTCTTTGGTTTATTTTTTTAATTAAAAGAAAGTTTCTTTCTACTGCAATCATGGCAAAGTAGCACTGGAAAAAAAATCTCCCTTTTCACAAATTTGACATTTTTCTTTTATGATGCACTGCCAGGCCCCAGACTTATTTACTGATTTTTCCCAGTTCTTTGTCACAAGCACGTGCTACCAGCAAGTCTGCAGCTTTCCACCACAGTTAAAGAGTTTCAACAGTCCTAAAGCAGTTTGGTGTAGTTGTGCACATCCTCACTTTTGACCAATTCCAGGTCGGCAAATGTCACAGAGACAACCTGGACAGCAGCATCCTAAGAAAATTTGACCATGTACACTGCAGCCTGGCAGGAGAAAGCCCTGTCACACCCTTGTCCTTTCCTTCAAAGGGAAAAGGTGAAATGACTGCCCACAGGTAGGGCGCTTTCATTCCTCATTAGGGACCACGAACCAAGCAGGTTGACTTGCTGATTCAGATGCTGCCCAAGAAATTTTTTTTGAGGGCACAGAAGACCTATCACACAGATGTTTAAGCTCCAGCTGGACACACAAACCTTCCCCAAGCCTAGGCAACCTGCCACATATGTCCTGTGCCTTACAACAAGCAGTTCCTCACACAGACACGATTCTTCCCTAGGACCACTGTAAGCAGTGCATTACCTTCACACGCACGCGAGTCTACAAGTTCTAATTAACTGTGCTTTTGGTCTCATCATTCGCTAACGATAAATTTCAGAGGGTCAGTCATCAGCACAGCATAGCGTGTATGTGAAAACACATTTTGCTTTCTGCATACACACACTGGAAGGCTGTGAACACTTTGCAAAACCTATCTAGTCAGTAAACTGTTAAAACCAGTTTACTCACACACGCTCGCTCTCTTCTCTCAAGGCAATAAGCCTATGGAGAATTTTAATTAAAGTCAAAGGAGCCTTTAAAAGTGAAGGGGGAGAAATCTAGCACAGTGAGAAATAAATTAATAAAAACACGCTCCAAGTTGAAGCTCAAGGGGATCACTCTCAGTCATCATTTATTTAAAGGATGGGACATGTCAAAGATAGGAATGTCAAGTGGGAGATGCTGTGAAGCAGCAGAGGACAGAAAAGGGGCTGACAAACTGGATGCCACAGCCTCTGTAGCAGACATTTTTTGTCACATAGGTTATATTTGTGCCTGGCACCTGCTGCTTGATATTCGCTGCCTCTCAAAGATAGTCACCAAAATATCTGTACTCCCTTTCACATTTGATCCGGCAAGGACCTTTCAAGCTCATCTAGACCATGCTTATTTGGCCAGCACTCAATTTCTGTGGAAAACTATTCCATTGTCTCACCCTGAGGATATTTTTCTTGGTATTCAGCCAGCATTTTCTTTTGCTGAATTTCAATCTTTCTCTCACTTGCCTCTTCCCTTGGTGTTTATATTTTTTAAAATGGAGGCATTTTAAATGCGTTTTTTGCATGCGTTGTTTTAGCTTTTGCTCAAGCTGTAAAATGGTCCAGAGTAGCTAAGTGACCCCTTTAGATGAACCTTTCCACATAGACGCACCACAGATCTGCTCAATTCTTATATACTTATGCTCATTTTACAGATAAAGTTGCAATGCTTCAATGAGAGCTGGCATTCTTCTCTTCGCCTGTCACACTTGCAGCCACTGTGTCTTATTTTCTAGCTTTTTCCACAGCAAGGGGAAGAGGTTTCTTCACTTGAGGCCAGCTGCAAACAAGCAGTGCCAAGTTGCTTTGCTTTAACAGCTCCCAGTATCAGCCGCAGTGGGTTCTCATCATCTCTGCCTGTCCGTATTATAAGCAGTGTCCCCAGCAGTTTCCTAGGTCCTCCAACCCTGTATTCCAGGGGATAATGCTTCTAGCTGGTGCTCTGTCACAACCTTCCCAGCATAAGATGCAAATGAAAGTAATCATCCATAATAAATCATGTGATTGTGCTGGAAGCCCATGCGTGTCTGATCTCCCAACTACAAGAATTATGGAGATCCAATATTAACTGCATATCTTGAAACTCATTATCTCATTTAGTGTGTTGTGCTGTCTATTTTTTGCCAGCCAGATTCCTTGGCGTAGACAAAACCTTCATGGATTGATACAATCCCACATCAATTCACATGCAAGAACATGGGAATGTAACTCATTTCCAGCATTAGCAATACTGAAATGGTTTGAAGGCTTAACACATATCTATTAGCAAACGTAAATTGAATTATGCTTTGCCCTTTCTGATAAAAATAAATAAAAAATAAAATAAAAATGAAATTGCCCTCTTCAGGGAGAGAGGGTTAGAGAGGTTAAAAAAAATGAAGAAAGTCAAAGTCATTACATTCTAATCAAACTTGATAAATATGTAAATTACAGCAACTAAACAGTTGGCTTTGACAAATGACTTCCAAGTAATGGATTTTTCATAGTAATGAGGCTACAGTGCAATTGTTTTTTAAAGCCTTACATTTCTCATTAATACAAAGTGTGAGTCAGTACACACAATGGGGATATTTACCCAAAAAATTAAGAAGAGGAAGAAATTCAGACAGCAGTTGACATCACAGAGGGATGCCACAGCCTGAGATGGTGTCGTCGCTTCCATCAGCCCTGACATATCATTCACTGGTCTTTAATTAAGTGGCTTGAAGTCATGGAGCTACTGCATGCCAAAAGCAGCACAAGCCTCAACATTGCTACTTGCATCTCATTTATGGTGTGTTTATTCATCCAACACTATCAAAAGTGACAACTGCATACGCTATGCAAACTCTACAAGACCTACAGAAATAGATAGATTCAAGAAAAGCACTTCAATGACCTTTAAACCAGCTCTTTGCCCAGCTGTATTTTTCTGTCTCATTCAGGTCTTTGACATTTCAGATCATGCCAACCACCATGGCACCTGTGCAGCTCTTTCCTTCTCTGCAACCTTCCTATGTACCTTCCAGGTCTCCATCTCACACACTCCACCACCCAAAGCCTTGTCTTTGTCCTTCATAGATATTTTGCCACTGCTGGTTTGGACACTAAAGAACACAAAGTTCCCAAAGTACTGCTCTCAGTTGCCTTCATGTTTTCCTGGGTAGGGCTTAGTGCTCAATGGCACACACTTTCTAACCCTAGGGCCCTCTTAACTTCAATACATGGCTTCACTTGAGGCAACATAATTTGGAACCTCTGAAATGCCATGGAAGGTATTGGAATCAGTGAGCCACAACTCTTCAGAATAAAGTAGCACTGACCACAGTGAAAGTTGAACCAGCATCACCGAGGCCTCCTCACCCTGGCCACAGCCTTGGCAATGTTCACAGCACACGTTTGTGGGGAGGGCATCTCGGTTAGTGCAGGCTGTTGGCAATCAACCCGTCACGGGCTCTAACAAGACTGCACACGGGTGACCACATTCAGCGGCCTACAATTGAAAATGGCCTTCTCCGTTCTCAGACGGTCTGCTTTTTCTGTGCAAACATCTCTTCGTATCTGTAAAAGTAGGTTTATTTTCCTGCTTTAAATAGAAACACCATAATTAAGGGGGGGGGGGGGGGGGAGAGGGAAATGGGCAGAGAAGATCAGTTCCTTCCATCCTCTTCCCTTAGCACCATCCCAGATGAAGCATTTGCCCTACATTCCCACAGAGAAATTACTCTGGTGCCACCAAGGTCTCAGTTCACATATGCTGCATAGGACAGGATTTCCTGGACAAAGATTGAGGGGTTTTTAAATCCGCACTCCTGTGTTACTTGGTGCAATTTTGGCTGCTCAGCTCCTGTTTGGATACGGGCTGTACCCACATCCCCTGCACCTAAATAGCTTCATCATCTGACACTGGCATTCCTAAGCTGAGACTTTAGGACTGAGCCTTTAGTCACCCCACACTCTGTCAGTGCACCCAAGGGTCAACCAATACAGGGTGATGATGGATCAAAGAATATGCTGCTGATTTGAGGTTATTTAAAGTAAAAACAGCCCTTCTCACCCCAATCTGTTGGAAGGACATAAGGGTGAAGAAAGAAAAACACAGCCAAGGGGAATGTCAACAGGAAATAAGGACAGGGGAGGCAGAGAAGGGAACTGTTTATTCATCTTCTAATAAGTTGCAAGAACCCTTGCCATAGCTCTGCATGTGTGCATTCCTCTTGCTGGTATAGGATGTATACTCCATATAATGCTATTCTTGCGAGGCAAGAAATTCTGCATGTAATACAGAAGGAGAATGCTAATGACTCTGAGCCAAGCAGGAATCCAAGACAACTTCATTTTATCTAGGGTGGACTTCAGAGAGAGCAGCCAACCCTGGGTTCCTCACAGAGTTAATAAATCAATATCGGTGAACACAACACGACCAGACATACATCCCTGTTCGTGCTAAGTGTCCCCAAATTGCGCAGGACTTGATAACTCATCCCAAATATCCCTCATGCTACAGCATAAGTATTTCTCAAGCAGCACTTTATCACTAAAAGAAAAGCAATTCCAAGTCCATTTTGATGATGGATACCTGAGGTACAGAGGGGTTAAGCAGCTCACCCAACGCGGGCTGCTGAGTCCTATGGCATAACTGCAGGCAGACGGTTCAGAGCCCATCCCTGTATGTGCCTCCCACCCCCACCAGGCCAAAACAATAGAGATTGAGATGGAAACATTTAAGAAATATGTTTTTTAAAAAGTAAAGTTACTTCAGGTAAGCGGGGGAAAAAAAAACAACAGCAACTGAAAAGCTTAACCCTGCTAGCTTTTTTCAATAGAAACTACCAGTAAATTACCTGGAAGTTTGATTTGAATAGATAGCTGGATCAGCACTTGAGACCACTGCCCTCTGAGGTTAGAATCTGATTTAGGGGAAACACAAACCAGAAACACAGAGCAACTCCTAATTTACTTTATCCTTTACATTCCTCATCAATTATTGTAATAGCTCTGGCTAATGGGAAGACAGCTTCTACACGTGATGCTGTGGAGACAGCAGGCACGAGCCGCAGTTCAGCTGGTTTTGCTTCCAAAGTGTTGCTGTAGTGCAGTCCTGCACATTTCCAAGGCAGAGTAGGGAAATAAAGCTTCTATGCCACTAAGTTCAAGCAGATTTTTCTCACCATTGCAGAATTTAAGCTCTCAAACCAGGCATGGTACAGATGACATTTAGGACTGAACCCTGGAGAGATTTTTCAGAAGTTTTCAAGGTTCAGCCCGAACCACTGTCCTAATTTTGGAAAAAGCTTCTAAAATGGTGGAAAACTTTTTTGAAGGTCATCAGCTACAGTGCCAGCTACTGTCCTCTATCAAACATGTGATTCAGCATTGTCTGAATATGGGGATTGAAGTCAGAAATCCTGTGTTCCTTTTGCTGCTCTTCCACTGAACTGATGAGTAACCTTTCAAAAGACACTCAAAAATAAATCCACAAACAGATTTAGCAGCTAAAGTAGCCTAAATCCCATTTACGCCCAAAGTTCAGATCTTCAAAAACTGCACTCAGCTGTCACCTAGCTCAGGCAATGTCTGTATCCATAGGCAACCAGAGTTCACCCCTGCAAGTACCCCAGAAATAAGGATGCCTCGGCCTCCTTGGCAAGTTTTTGCAGCATTTCCTGATCGTACCTAAAGGAAGGACACCACAAAAGAGCAGCCATAAAAAATAAGCAGCAACAGCTCTTGTTTTCCAGACTCAGTAAACTTCCCTAGAATGGGGGAAGTGAAATCCATTCTCTTTCTGAAGGATACTCTACTTTGAAGTCTACCCTCAACACAGTAAGCTGCAGGATCTTTTTAAAAACTTTCTCAAACAAGAGAATGCCAGTTAGTTCTGTTTAGAAGGGTTCCACATTGCACTGAATTCACCAGGCCACTGCAGAAATGGTGAAGAACAAATATTTTCCTCCAAGAAACAGCATTTAAAAGCACATAAGCCAATACTCTGCTTCCCCTCCTTTACATTGATGCTACAAATACCAGATTAACAGGGTTGTGATGGCTCTTCCTCTACCCCTCCATCCAGTTTTGGGTGACACACACACACACACACACAAAAGTAGTTTCAGTATAAAAAAAAAAAAAGTCTCTTCCCATCCACACAGACAGAAAATATGTCCTCTCTGGAGGCTGGGATTTAGAACACACTCAATCCAGAAAATTTAAGTTACAGTGGTTATATCAAAAGCATTGTTCCTCTTTTGCAGGCATCCATCCTATGGCAGAGAATGGTTTGCCTGTCTAACTGAGGAGAACCCTGTTTTCTCGGTGTTGAGAAAACATTGAGCCCTAAACACAGGTCCAGTTTAAGCCTGTTTCGGTGTGCATTGTGTGTGTGCCTCGAGCTGGCTGCTGTCCTGCATCTCACCCCTGGCCTGGCTTGGGCATCACTGCAGAAAACTCCAGCAGGGCACAGGACTACGCGGCTCCTGCAAGAGGCCACTCAGAGGCCGTCACAACCAGCACAAGGGCTGTAAGTACCATTCTCCTTTTCTGGATCTCTGCTTTCAGAGCTCTAGACTGGCTCCCACCACCACCATTTCAAAACCAGCAATAACAATGGCCGGGGTTCTACATTGTTTTGAGATCCTCAGTTAAAAAGGAGTTTCAGAGCTGCATGGCTATATTAGTAAAAACAATCCATGCGTGTTTCTTCTCTTCACTAGGAAAGACTTTGGAAGGCACTTTCCAAAAATCTCTACCTTGATCACTCAGTATTTTGTCTACAAAAATGCAGACATCAAGGTTTTTTCTTGCTTCAATGGATTGGAGGCATCAGAGGAAGGGGGGAAAAAAGTGAATAAAGCTTTCTTGAACATTTTATTCTTTAAATCTCTTCCTCTCCTACTCATCTGGCTGTGGGTCACACATGTTAGTGACCTTTCATGCCAATGTATGTCCAGAAGATGCCAATATAAGCCAATGGTGGATTTATTTCACTTTTATTTCTAATATGCCATTACTCCTTTTTTGGGGATAGAAATACAGAACCTGCACTGCATACAAATGGGTCACAACACCTCATGTTTACTGTTAAACACGAATTAAATCTGAGTAGCTTGGCATATCTCTATAATAAAAAAGGCAGCGTTAATAAGATTTCATTAAATGGAGAGCTAATGTGTAACAGCCTCATATCAGATATGTGAAAACAGAATTTCATAACAGGCTGAGAGAAGTATTATCAAGGACCTAAGTAGAAAATCTGTCTTCCTCGATACTGAAGGAATTTATATTTGAAGAGTGTTCTTTCCTATTGAGATCTTCATTGACTTGTACAAAAATACCGCTTTTAATCTCAAATCCCCACTGGCATTTTCATATAAGCACTGAAAATGCTATTGGGCTTTAGAGACTTAATTTAATGAAGGAAAAGTATTTCTATTAAAGTGTGTAATTTTTTTTTATTTTTTATTTTTTTTTTAAAACACAACATCTTCTGAGGAACCAGGGAAACAGGATTATTTTAAGCTCTGAAAAACTGTCTAACCTGTGCCCTTGTAGAACTCCTGCTTCACAAAGGCAGCTTAACAGCTGCAGCAGAGCCTGCAGGTGCACTTGAAAAGGGACCCTACCATCCCAGGCCACCGACACACCGCGAACACCGAGTCTGGAAAGAAGGTGGCAGAAAGAAAGAGACGTGTCCCCACGCAGGCAGGTTGTTTATGCTAAACTGCTGCATCATTAAGCTCCGTTCTGAAATGTCAAAGGTGGCAAAAACTCAGCAAATAGCTACTAAATCTTCTGCATTAATGGGCTGATCCTCCCATCCATTCACGTCAAAAAGTATTAGGTCTGGCTGGGTAGGAAACAAATTCACTGCTGGGGTAAATGAAAGCCACTCCATCACTTTGGGCAAAATCGCACCCATTGGCTCCTCTGATGAAATGTGCCATATAGGAGTCCCTTCACATCAGTTCTCCCAGTACGGCTCTTGTGGGCATAAAACTTTTAGCGGATCGCCCATGTCTAATGTATGAATATTCATTGCAAATACAAATTGCTCTTCATATTGAGAAAGAGTACATTTGACACCAGGAGGCCTCTCAGTAGGCACTGCCAGGGTTGACAAGCTCTGTATTAGACATACATTACAGCAGTTGCTCTATTTGTGTTCAGAGCTTGCTCAAAGTTAAATTTCCCTGTTGTATTAAAAAAAAAGAAGCATTATTTAAAAACCAAGCAAACAAATCACTGAATGATAGCAATTCAAACCATATAAGTTACCTACTACTCTCAACAGGGCCACAGAGTCAAAAGGATTGTGGTGAAGTTCTAGCTTCCCAGAACTCACCAGCAAAGCAGTACGTTAAGCCTAAACTGTGACTAAGAATTCACTTAGTTTGCTGCACCAAGTAGATGAGCAGTATCAAAGAAACTGGTGGTTCATTTTAGAAGGTTAAAAAGCTTAGAAATACTATGAATCTGGGAAATATGGGCAACCATTTGAAGCATTTGGACAAGTGTCCCATCAGCAGTTCCTCTGCATAAGTATATATATTTTTTAAATTTAAACTTAATTAAAACATGGCTGAAAAAATCACCTATGAATTTTATTGTGAAGATGAACATTACATCATTTGTTTGGTATTTTAAAAATGCACATGTTTGAGGCTGACACACAACTTTTTTTCCCTAATTGCCTGAATTTATTTTCTGCAGTGGACATGGGCAGGCATGGCAGACCATGATTCATATTCATTTTTTGCCCTTAAAATATGGACCTAAATGTAGACATATCACGAATCGAGAGAGAGAGTTTCGATGTTTGGATTAGCAAACATTCAGAAGTCCTTGTTTTATACAGTTCTCATGCTGAATTAACAAACAGTTACAAGGGAACATTTTGGGGCAGTAATCAATATTAGCACTGAGTATTTGTATAGTCCTGGTCCTAGCTTTTTATCAAGGAAATAAGACACATACTGGGTTATATGTTGCATAGAAACACAATCCTTTGAATCCTATCACACAAGTGGCAGGATATTTCTGTTTTTCATAACCTAATCAAAAAGGGGAATACAAAAAAAAAGATTCAGTGAATTAACTGCGTAAGACAAAGGTCTCCCCAGCCTCCTACCTTTTCTCCAACACTGGCCACTAGTGAATACCCATGGAAATTGGATGAACATATGGTACAAACCAAGGGAACCCTCTCAGATTCTGACAGCTAGAACTTTTTTTGTTTTAAACCATTTGTAGATTTTTAGTCATAGTCCAGAGTTGCTGTCTATTCAAAGCAGTTGACCCAACTTTTGATTGAGCACCATTCTGATGAAGGGGGAAAAAAAAAAAAAAAAAAAAGACTTAAATTAGCACCCCAATCACAGACAGCCTCAAACTTTGGATAAGGTGAAAATTTTACCACTGATCTGTGTCACTACAATGAAGCAAACAGAAATGCCAGTACTGTAGAAAAAACACAGGGTCAGGAACAGACCAAGAGGGACCATCTCTCAGGCAGCATCACTTGTTATCGCTCCACTGAAGCCAGTGGAGCTATGACTATTTGCCTCAGCTGAAAAACTGCCCTGAGTCACTGGCTCATCTCTAATGGCACTGCCAGGGGACAAGGTGGGTGGAAGGAAGAAAACAGGCAGGGAGGAAGGTTGGGCAGAGGAGCAGACATTATGTTTTTTTGGAGAGAAGCTGGCAATGTTAATAGAAACCTCTTCTCTTCTACTGCATTCTTATGCAAAGCACAGATCTGAAGGTTACCTGCTTCCCCAGTGACTTGAAATGGGATTTTTTTGTAAAGTAATCTCTTCAATCTGTCTCTTCCCGTATTTACGGGGCATAAAAGTAACCATAAAATGCCACCGTTTTTGAGCAAATCTAATCTGCCCTTCCAGTAATACCAGGCCACACAATGATTATCTCATTTTTTGTTTGACAAATGTGAAATTATTGGCTAGTGATTGTCAAAAAAAAAAGTCTCTACAACAGATAAATACGAGTAAAGACAAATAAAGAGTATGAAACATTGAGCATAGGCAATAAGAGGCTAACATCTCTGCCTGGTGACCTGTTCTGCGGAGTTAGTGACACACAGCAGTCTCATTTTCTTCGCAGGGCTTATAGCTTTTCTCTTCTACTTTGAGTTTCAGACATGAGAGGGGAAAAAGAATCCCCCAAAACTCCATTTCTACATTAGCAAAAACAAACAAAAATACAATAATTCACTAAAGAACTGAAAAGCAATAAAATAACTTGTCCTCTGACCATCTTGTTTAAGGTAAGGCAGCAGCTCCTCATAGAAACAAAGTCAAAGGTTTCTGGGGGAGGAGGTTTACTCAGAGAATTTAAATGTAGCTAAACAAATGTAAAGCAGCAAAACAAAATAAACATCTGATACAGACTCCTTATTATCAAAGACTGAGAGAGAAAAAAATGTGCCCTTGCAAATCCAAAGCATCCCCCAAGCTCAGGGAGACATAGCGAGCGGTCAGAGTGGAGCAGCGACATCCCCAGCTGCAGGTTGCTCCCTGCGGCAGGAGGCCCAGCGTGCCCCGACCAGCCTGGCACGGCCACGGGAAGCACCACGTAGCCCTTACTGCCGAAGGAGGAAAGCACAGACCTTTCACTGCATCGCTGAGCAACCCAAAACCGTGCCCAGCACGGCCTCAGTGCCTCACATGCTAAACTCGCAGGAGAGCCAGCCCTTCCCATGCAGTCCGACTTTCACAGATAGAAAACTTGGGCATCTTTATCATGCTGACAAGGGCAACACTTGTACATCAATTCCATCAGTCAACACAGAGCCAAGCTCGCGCCAGAGCCCGTCTGCCAGCACTAGCAACAAAGGTTATGCAGGAGAAGCCCTCTGGTAGCCCCAGGCAGAGGAGTGGGGAGTTTCTCTGAATCCCAGGAAAATGCAGCAGGGGAGTCTGACAAAGGAAGTCCATGGGCTACCTGAGAGAGACTAGCGAGGCACAGATCCAAGAAGAGACTCAAAAAAACCTCTGTCCTTTATGGTATTTAGGAGTTGGGCACCTCACTACCTTCTTCTTATATACTGACCTTCAGGTAGGATTCCACCCACCTGGCTTTAAGCAATGAGCCAAGTATCTTCAGAAGGCAACAAAGGTCTTAGGCAGCATTAGGTGGGCTCCAGTCTCCTTTCAATGACTACAGAGTGACACTGGAGTCTCTTATCTGCACAGCTCGGACAACTGCTGGTATTTAGCCAAGATGAAACTTTGGCTTAGTCTCTCCCCTCTTCTCCACCCACAAAATAAAGATCAACCCCTTCCACATGCTAGCACCTCCACACTCACAGCAAACACCTCTTGATGTGAAAGCATCATCCTGCTTCTGCTTTGCATGGCAGCTCTATAGCTGAGGGTTATGTTACCAAAATAATAAAATAAAACTTCAGATCAACACACAGATAAGGTTCTACTAGATGTTAGAGTTTCTGTTTTATTCCATGACAGCCCAATCCAAAGCAGAGTTTCGGACAACAGGCAGCACAAGTTGGTACGTAAACCACAAGTTTGTGGCGTGCAGAGCAAAAAACTTCCAGGGAAGCAACAGAAGTTCTGCCTACGTCCCCCAAATACATGCCTTTACAGTTACCACACTTTGTTCCTGGCTCTTTCATTTCAAAATGTCATGAGACAGTCCAAAGACGTATCTGCATTACCAGCACGTCACCAAAGTGGAGTGGAACATCTTAAAGTTTCTTTTATAGACAATACTTCTATTCATGGTAGATAAAAGGATTAAATACCCTTCTAAAATCCATTAGAATCAGAACTAATACTGCCACATATAGTTTTATTTTGCACTTTTATTGTACCTTTCCTCCCAGGATCTTACAGCACTTGTCAAATAAGAAATTAGGCTCTGCTACTTTACCAGCATAAAATAAAAACTCTGCTTCCAGATAGAGAGGACAGCTGTAGTGACAGCTGAAGGTCACACAGGAATACAGCTTGGGTATCCTGGCTCGTGGGTTTCTGCTCTAAAGCCCATTCCCTTTTCCAATTAGGGGGATGACAGTGCCACATACACATGGTACTTAGAGTAAACATTTGTCTGAGTTCTTCATCTCCTCCTACCATTATCTGCACCATTTTTATTTGAATGCCTCATTTTTTCTTCCCAGAGTTTTCTGCAAAATTCAAATGAACCGTGAACAAGAGAATGAGAGGTTTATTGAGCCATAGCAGGCTAACACTACCCATGTTGCTGCATGATTCGAATACTTAAGTGGCCCAGATGCTCTAACATTCAATTAATGAATTCTGGAGATTTGGGAAGAGGGGAGGGAGGGGAAAAAAAAAAAATACACAAGATGTTGGCTTTGCCATTGCATTATCCTAGGTGTCTCACTCTGATGAAGGTTAATGAGGAGAGTTCAAATGCTAAGACATAATTAAATAGCAATAATTAAAGAAGCTGACACTGCTAGGAGCAGAGCAAAACTGAAATAAAATAAGACTGCTCTCCTGTAAAAGAAAGTAGCCATTTATTGTTTAAATACTACTCTAGCAGGTTTGTGGAACGGTTTTCTACATTCCACAACATGAGGCAAGTACTCATTAATCAGCATCATTACATATTTAACGCCATTTGCCTTGCCTTCCCCAATCCCACTTGCCTATTTTTGGATGGTAGCCTCACACAAATGTAGCCCATTTGGCAAGACAGCGCCCTGATCACAGACAGACATGTGGTTACCCTGGCTAATGCACAAGTGAAAGGTGTTTGTATACTCCCCAGGTAAGCACGATGCAAAAAACAACACTGGGAAGTATCATAAGGCAGGCAACACTCCAACCCATAACATTCGGGGAGCACAGCCAGCTCATGCTATAGAAGCTAAGTCAATACTTGAAAAATTGGAGTACTCAGTTCCTGAATGCTATGGACAGTTTGGAGCACTGGCCATGGCTCCAGTGACAGACAAAGTGGCCATTGCTCCAACAGACAACCTATGCAGCAAAGGGTAAGGGGGCAGGAAGGAAACACTCTCATTTTTTTCCTTTTTTTATTCTCCCTAATTTTTCTAATATTTGCAGCTGTTAGTTAACATGCATCTTTTGTTAATGACATCAAATCTTCCTACTCTTCAGAAAGTTTCACTGATTTACTGAACACTTAAGAATCACTCAGCAGGGCAAGCACTATCATAGCAAACACACAAATCTTGCCTGCATTTGAAATCTAATTCCACATTCATGGAAATGAGGTGACGAGATGCTGGCAAGAGCAGGATTCATGTGTCCTGGTGGTCTAACAGACACAGCTACCCCATTGTTTCTGCAGGTCCATCCTGCAGACAGGTTATTCTGAGAAATAGTCCCAGATAGATTATTCTAATTTGCACTGTGTTTCTTTCAAGCAACACATAACCTTGACTGTTTACAAGTCCACATACACTAATATGCAGAGTTCTACATGAGTCACACGCATCTCCTGATGCTGCCACAAAGATTTGGCAAGGAAAGTCAGGTTGAAGGAAGGTGTTTTCCAGCTTGTGGATATATGTTCAGTGATGAATTATGAAAATGGAAATGTCTTCCTGTACATCCTTTGTAGGTAGACCTGGGTGATTCCTTCTTGTAGCTCCAATGAGGAATCCCATTTCCTTTCTAAACTACAGTCAAGTCTAAGTCTGCAGGACCTGCTGGATACCATTCTTCAAAAGACTTCTACCAGAGGAGAAACTTGTCTACCTATGGATCAAAAGAAAAGGCTCAAACCATCTCAACTTTCTCAGGACAACTAAGCTAAGTCAAAACATTGAAATTAGAAAGCGGATCTGAAACCTGCAAATTCTTGAACTGCACAGTTATCTCATACTGGACATGAATCTGCACAGCTGTAAAAGATTGAAAGGGAAAACACCATCTAGATCTCTCCTACTCCTATTCTTTTTCTTTTCAGAGGATTTTGGGTATTGGTCATCAGAGGGTTCTGTTATTCTCTCTGCAGAATGTTTTGTTAATGATTCAGGGTAAACCAGCCCTCCCCAGAAAGCAGCTTTTTTTTAAATGGAAAAAAATAAACAACAATAACAACACACACAAACAACCACCACCACACAAGATCACTTGGACATTTCCCTTCATTCCTGACCAACAGGTTCCACAGTACTGGTACAGCATCTGTCATCGCAAAACACCCAAATAGCAGTATATCACCTTCTGTAAACCTGCCAAAAGTCAGTCAAAGTAAGATTTGCAGCATTTCTTATTGAAGGTGCAAAATCTGTATCAGAGCAGGCAAGGAGCAAGCTCATTTTCATCTGAAAGTCAGACTAGTGTTTGAAGGTAGGTCTCCACGGGTGAAAACACAGTGCAGCAGTCCACTGAACCCCCTTGAACAGCTTCTTTGGCCATTTTATCTTACTCAAAGGCTAAAATTATGAGAAAAATACCACCGAGAATAAGACAGACTAACTGAAAAATACCTCCATGCTTATCCCCCATTACTAAGGTATGACGACCTTGTTGAGTGGTGACCAACGGGAATCTGGTTACAGATGACTGGTGGCTGAGCTTTTGACAGTAGAAATATTTCTCCTATAACAAGTTTTCCCCTCTCTAAGTTAAAGTGCTCTGCTGTCTCTTTCTACCTCCAGATACCTTAAATTGGAGGCAAGATCTTGGCAGGAGTTTGAAACCAGGCAAAATGCGCTGCATACACATCCATGGGAGTAGTACAGTTTGAAGCTCAGACAGAAGCCTAATTATAACTCAGTAAACTCTTCCTGAGGTTGATTCTCCAGTGGCAGAACCTGGATAATAACTTCCGACAGCTGGTCACAAAATAATCCTTATTCCCAGGGGAGCTTCAGGAGGAAAGGATTGTTCTACCCACACAGGATTTTCAAGACAAGGAAAGCAGCTCCAAGAGCTCAACCCACACACAGTAACCATAATACCAGCTAAAAAACAACAGCAAAATAAATAAATAAAATAAAACCCCACACAACCAACAATCCACAAAATCATTTGTGATTCCTAATGATTTGTACCAGCATCCAAATGCTTCTCATATCACAATTTACCACAGTAAAGCTACTTTTGACTACTCTTGGTTTGCATACAGATAAAAAGCAGCAAAAGGAAATTCTCTCTCTACTGTCTACAAGAATTGATGCTCTCATTACAATTATTAGAAGCATTTAGCTATGTGTCAGCTCACTACAATGCTTTCACTCTGCAACATTGCAATAGAGACGTAGTGAAGAGAAGCCCCAGCTGACCTCATGATCTCCTTGCACAACAGCAGTCAGTCTCAGTATAGTGACCTTCACTCTCCAGAAAACCTACAGCTAATCCAGACTAGATATAATAAAACATTTAGTATTAATAGTCAAAATAATCTTTAAGTCCTGTACTCAGCTAAAGGTTTTTCTAGGCTAATATTGACCCTTAATAATCTAACCCTACAAATCTAATCAATTCGCACCCTCCAGATAACTGATAGACACAAAAACTTTCAGAATCAAAGACTTGTAGAAATAACTTTTTCAGATACATACATCTCCCCCTGTTTTAGTGCTCAAACCTTCCTTCCTGTCTGACCTCCTCTTGCAGACCTTTCCTATTTGCATTATTTCTGGAATAAAGACAAATAAACCTTAAGATCTTCTACTCTAACATTTGACCAACATGCTCAAAGTAGAGGAGAATGAAAAGGAAGGACTGAAAAGAAAAAAGAAAAAATAAGAGGAAGGTATCGTGGTAAATTGCTGTAGATCAGCAAGTGAAAAGCTGTAACAGGTTGGGTAACAGATTGTTAGAGAAACAGCTGTGAATAATTTATATATTCAATTATATGATATCTCTGCTTTTATGTGCAACCTTTGGGTTACAACTGCAGTTACACTTTTGTATTCTGTAGGACAAAAACTGCTCCACTTGTATTGCTGCAATCTAATCAAACACATTAACACCATCTCCTCTATTAAGCTTATTGTCGACTGTCAATTATCCACGGTATTGGGAAGAGGAAATAAAGTTTGCATAGAAAAGTTGATAAGGTGAAGGATATGTAAATTGGACAAAGCATTCACTGTATCAAGAACATATATATTTAGAAAGGTGAAGTTAAGATGTAAAATGAGGTCATCAACGTAAAGAGCTTTTCAAAAAGATTAAGATCAAATGACTTCTGCATAATGTGGATAATTGACAAGTGAATAATCAAAAGAGTTGACTACACTGTGGTTTCTTTCACTGAGTGCATTCAAATGTATTGTTTCATCTCCTACTGTGATTTCTAGTACTTTTATTTTGACTCTATTATAAGATAGTTGTGGCCTTCAAATCAGATAAGTCCTTTAGGAACTCTGTAATACACCCAGCCAATTCAACGTGAAGGCCCTCATGATTTTTCTGGTAGGGAATTGCAGTGAAGCAATGTCACAGTCAAACAAGGTGCTGTGCACATGGGGTATTCGCAGGCAGCACATTCAAAAGTATACAGAGATAATATTAAATTACTACCAAGTCATCTATTCTGCTGTGCCAAGTTCTCACATTAACAAGTTACTCTCAGCATTCAATAGCTATTTGTACAAGACCACATGCAGCAGTTTCAGGGAAAATTGGAGCATTTTGTCCATCAAGATCAGCAAGAAGTGTTGGTATCTGAACATTACATTATAGCTTGAGGTTTTGTTGTGTTCTTCAATGTACACACAGCATACACAAACTTGGCATAATCCAGAAATTCTAATACCGTTTTTAGAAACATAAACAAAAAATCTGCATTGTAACTTCTACTCTTTCATGTCAAATAGCAAATATCTCCTCTCTGCTAACGCTCAGGGTAAGGAATATCCACCATCACTTTCACTTCTTTTTGGAGGGGGGGGG
>VZSV01000043.1:3946746-3981108 GCA_013398735.1 Nothocercus julius | reverse complement strand
AGAAAAACTGGCAACAGAAACCTTTACATACATTTCATAAGGAACTCAGTATTGCTCTAGAGGCCAGGCACGCATTAGAACAAATAAAATTAAACTAGCCTTTTCTACTTCAGAGGCTTTCCAATTTAAAAGGAAAAAGGTGATATTAAAAAAAATAATTTGAGGTGCAAGAAACAGAGTCAAACAATGGGGGTAGGACCTCTCAACATAAAACATTGTCTTTAACCCTCAGCTTACCATAAACATGCACTTCATTTATTTTTTCAAAGTTACATCATTTAGCCTGACACGCCTGCTTGAGCATACAGAGACAGTGCATGGGCCCAAAAGACGACACTTCCTAAACAGTGGAATGGCTTCTCCAGGAATGGTGAGCAGCCATGTCCATCTACAGAGCTTTACGCATTTACATCAAGCCACCTATCTATTCTGCAGTATTTTCTTCAACTTTCACATTTAATTGTTAACAGCTTTGTACTTGGAAGCAAGGTGGTATGAAGCAAACTTCCCATAAAAGCAGCAAACCATGCTAAACATCCATCCGATTTGTGTTTTACCTAGGATACCTCCACCACCTCTCATTCCTCCTTCAACATATTTAACATCCTTTGGAAACAGCACAATATTAATACAATATTCAAGTGATCCACTTATCTCCCCCAATAGTCCCCTCTCCTCCCTCACTCCCCTGAGCATAAAGACAAATTATATATGGTTTTTAAATTCATTCTTTTGGTAATAAAGGAGCTTATCTTATCGGTTATTGCATGCATTAAAATCCTGTCCCCTGGAGATGTAATTTTCCACTATACCCTGTCCTTAGTTTAGCATCTGTTAGATCCAGTCATATTGACGATCTCTCGGGGCACTAATATCTGACCCTTGGCCCTGAGGCAGGAATGCTGAGCCCCAGCTTTATCTGAGGAGCCTCCTTGTCCTGCAGTTGCCTCCAGAGGAAAATGAGGATTAGTTTGCCCTCAGGGTTTATTGATTGCACCTTGTAAAGGAGGGTCCTTGCAAACTAAGGTAGGTCATAGCCACTTCAATAGGTTTGCACTGCAAGAGCAGCAAAAATAGCTAAAACCACGCAACCACATCTGCAAGATAACATGCACATGCTTTTGCGTGTTATAAATAAATGACCATACAGGGCAGCCGTGTTTCTCCCCTTTCCCCCCCTCCCTTAAAACTCTCCCACTACTTTCCTTTAAGCGGGACGCAGAGGCACAGGGAAGACGACCCTAACGTCGCAGACGCGGCCGCGTGTTTCCTCCTCATGCTGTAGCTTTTGTTAAGGGGCTCAAATGACTCTCTGAGCGCTGACCAGTTCCCTCGTGTGAGATACGCAGCGTTAAAGCGCACCCGGAGCTCCGCGCCTGCGGAGCCCCCGGCAGCTGCAGCCATCCCGCCTGGGGGTGACACCAAGTGGCTTCCGCGGGACCCGTCCAGCCCGCGCGGCCCCTCCCTGGGGAGGTCGGCTGATGGCCCAACATCCTCTTACGAATGCCAGGTTAGGTGAAAACCAGAGGCTTCCCCCATCCCCGAGGGGGCAGCCAGATCCGCAGCTCATTGAGGAAGCAACGAGCTCCATGTGGGTCCCCCACACGCGTCCCAGCCCCACGGCTCTCCTCTGTCGCACAGCAGCAAAAGTGGGAGCTACGTTTTAGCAAGTCATCGATTCTTCTGCTCAGGGGAGCAGAGAACCATCAAACCGGGCCCCGCGTAGCCCTGAGCAGCCGGGTCGGTACCGGGGCTCCAGGGGCAGCGCAGCGGCTGCCAGCCGGGAGGCCACGTCCAGGCAGCACCAGGGAGACCTCAGTTCGAGACCCTCACGCCACCATGTCCCAGCAGGGCCTGCGCTTGCCCACAACACTGTTATGGATGTTAAAATAAAATCTGTGCGTCCTGCAGGAGCAGTGCTGGGCAGGAAGGTGCTCCACGTGAGGAGACACTGCCTCGGGAGCCGGCGACCTCTCGGGAAGCCCGGCACGGTCACCGGCTCCTGCTGGGGACAGCAGATCTACAGCCTCAAACAGAGCGCACTCCAGCACCAACCCCAGCCCTGGGGAACCGGCTTCAACAGTCACCTAAATTTCCACTGACAACCCTGGAAAGAGCACACAGGGCGCTGGGGGGACCGTGATGCAGACACGGACAACGCAGTTGGGGTACCTGAGCCTAGGAAACCCGGCGCTGCCGAGGCAAGGCCATTAGGCTTAAGGCACAGCAAAAAGATGCAGAACTGTTGTTTAACTTAGGCACCGTCGCTGCTTTTTCTTAAATCGGTGCTTAATATTTAAATTACTTTCCATGAACTAAATCTGTTTGGAAAATACCAGGCAGATATTGGCAGAAGTCCTACATAAATATGTAAAAATATTTAATATTCTCATGGAAGGCAATGAAGACAACTCAATTACATTTAATAAAGTGCTGCTAAACTCCAAAATTATGCAGGAGTATAACACATTAAAATCTGAGATAAACCAGATTTTAAAGAAGCTATGTAAAAAAAGTACCAGTTTGAGAACATGTAAAAACACAAGCTGAAAATTATGCAAATTATTAAAGCAACGGCAAAAATCTTTGCAGCCTATTTGAACACTGTTTTGTTCAATAAGCTTCCCCAAGTCTCTTTTCTGCGTTATACTTTTCCCGAGCATCCACCCCGCTCTACGGAACAGCTCATCCTGTATTCAAAAACAGCTACACGACCAGAAAACCAAACACACACCAGTCTCTCACTCTTCCTGCCCTCACCATCACATCAAAACATTGGTTTTAGCCTCCTATTTTCTTGCCCTAACTTTGCAGCTTGAGCATAAAAACGCTATTCACTAACAAACATGGCTGTAGGACCTCGTCCTTCAACATAAGGAGACAGTTTCGGATGTTTCTTTCCTTTTCCACATAGAATCCTGTGGCACAAAGTCAATCAGCATGATCAAAAGACAGCGACTCTTAGTCAATATATAAGTTGTTAACATATAATATGCTTATGTTCTTCACTATTCACTACACAACTTAGCTTTTCGTACACTTCCAATCCTTTAATTACATAATACAGACAAAAATCAGGCTTGCCAACATTTAGTTCTTTCTAGTTACTCTATGAAACAAACATCATGGGACTTATATCGCGTATATCAGAAAGATAATTAAATTTTGGCCACACCGCAAGATGCTAAACCTAGCCGTGCTTGCTGTCATATCCAATAAGTTTAGTTCAACTGTGCAGCATCCTGCAAATGTTGTGCCATTTCCGCACAGGAAAACCAAATTCTGGATATGCACAGTATTGACATTCTTCAGACTGTATAGCAATTTGTGGATCATAGTCATTATTATCTTAATATCAAAAAAATCTTTAGTGCTATGGGGAAAAAAACCTTGAGAATAAAACACAATCAATAAGTATTTGGAAAACAATATGGAGTAACAGTGCAAGAGAGGGATATGAGCCAGCATTTATTGTGCAGAAATAGGTGTCAACACTGATTTAATCTTTACAGAACAACAATTGGAAAAAAAATCTGTATACATTATAATGAAATATTCCTTTTGGCTTGGAGATTGAAGAGCTTATTTTTGTGTGAAACATAGTACTTACTGAATTCTCTGAAGGTGAAATAACACGTTTCAAACAAAAAACTCCTGGCACTCTTAGAAAGTTTTAAATCTGATGTAGTTTCTCAGTATTTTCTATTGGTCTAATGGTTGACAATTGATTTTTCTGGCCTCAGAAGCTGATCCCTGCTCAGATTTAGGGCAATTGTCAAGACAAACCCATTCTCTTCACTACACCTCTTGTCTTACAAGGAAAAGAAAATATATTTTATGTTATACGTACACAGTATGGGTAGCACTTTAAACTCATCAAAAGAGGGCCTGAAAAAAATAAAATCTATGTCCCAAGACTCCTGAAGTAGTCAATGATATTCAGTAAGAGGTAGAGGAACCATATTCTTGGGAGAAAGGACTGTGTAGGCAGCATTTCCTTATCTTTAATAGAGGAAATTATATTTGGAAAGAACAGTAACAGCACACACACTTCAAGTTCTCTGACAGGTTTTAACTAGACATCTGGAGAAACACAAATGTTTAGAAGATCTTCTTCATAGTTCTCCCCTCCCTGCACTTCTATTTCAGGATCTGATTGGAAATGATCCTATTTGTTTTATGAACAGTCCAACCATATTCTGTGACTGGGGATGGGATTAGTTGGTTACTCGTTCCCTTTACAAGGGAAAAAGCTCTGGTATGCTAATGATTTTATCACCTTGGTTTTCCTATGAACAACACAGCCAGCCAGGAAAACCCTACAGTTTGTCTCTGGAACCACTCTTCCTATTCTTCTCAAAAACACCACCATTTCTGGCTTTCTACCACATGATCCAGTTTGTTTTTTGGTAGCGTGTGTACATGAACAACTTTCCTAGAGTCATCAGAAATACCTGAAGCATCCAAAAATAAAAAGCTGACACACATGAGCAGGTCATTAAAGCCTGAGAAGTTACCATACATCAGCTGAGAAACTGGTACTGTGATTCAACATGCTGACATTGAACCTCTTAATAAAAACAATTTATCTTTACTCAAATCTTAGTGAAAGGAGTTTCAGCAGAACCATGTTACTGCCCTGATGAAAATGGTGTAAGATCTTCCCTAAAGACAGCCACTATAGCTCAAATGATGCATGATATCCAGATGCAACTTGGTCACGTGTCTTAGACATAGAAATGGAGAAGTATGCACCTGCACATGAATGTCTGTGTAAGCTGTGCCTATATGTATTAGGTATTAAACTGGAAAGGCAATCCTCAAAAATCCCCACCATACCTTCAGCTGAATAACAAAGGTTAGAGGCACTAAAGACTCCTTAACATTTGGAGGTTTTAATAAGGTCTAAATATTAGATCCCCAAAACAGTTTTGGTTGAAGGTCTTAATGCTTATTTCTGAGAGAGGCTCCTTCTCTGACAAAAAAAAAAAGAAGCCAAGAAAACAAAAGCTTTTCACCTAAACAAAATCCTAACCCCTCCTCTCCAACACTAAGCAGAAAGGAAAGGTTAAGAAGCTGAAGTTTTCTTGATCCAAGCTTCTGTCCTCATGCTGCAGAGCTGGCTAAATCAGCCATGCTGCATTACTTGACATGGCTGATTTAGCCTCGTATGATGAGTCACTGCAAGCAAAACATCAGCAAAGAGGTGTGCTACTTGAGAAGAAATTCAGGCCAGGTGTTGTGTGGTTAATAATGTCTAAGTAAATTTCTAGCATAAAAAATTATATATAAAGTATCAGCTGTGACTGTCCAAAAAGTTATATAACCATCCCCTTCATTCCCTATTGATTTGTGTCTGGAAGACTGCTGTGAGGCTGGGACTCGGTTGCACTGGGCACCACATGTCTGCAAAGGGAAGGGAAGTGACAATGTTCTTGCCATCGCACCACACCAGAGGAATCCGGGGGAAGACAGTAGGATTCCGGCCTCAGGATTCACAGTCCCCACACTATAACAGCTCTCTAAAACACCATAACGTAGAAGAGTTTTCCAGCTGTTTTTTCTAAAGGCAAGAGGAGGAAAGAGAAGAGGAAAGAGGAGAGGTAAGTGAAGATGTGGTCCTGTCAATGAATAAGATCAGCAGAGAGCTCAAATTCTAGTGACCCAGATGCCTCCTCCTTCCCACATTGTGTAGTGTCGTCTCCACAGACACAAGGACTTTGGCATGTGTTCCCACAGTCTTCTTGCCCTACTAAAATTGTCAGTGCCCAGGCTTCCTATGTAACACAATACACATGCCATGGAAAAGCAGATGAAGAGCAAACAGATCTCAAGCATGCCTTAGTGCACCTTACATGGACCTCACCAGCTGCCTGAAATAGCCTCTCTTAAGAGGAAAATTTTTGTTTTGTCTTTCTACACCATCTAGCATAACAGGGCCAGTATGTCAAAGTATAGTCCTAGAACACTACATAAATCATTCTCCCAATTTAGATCTTTTTTCTGCCTTCATTTCCCACTTCCTCTCATTTACTTTTAGATGGCTGGATACATTTAGATTAATTGATTAATTGCAGGGCTGAAATGTTAGGTTAAAAGGAAGGGTTTTATTAATGCCAGAGTTGGCTACTTCATCCTACTGTAATTCAGGTACACTGGAAATAAAAATAAATAAATGGAAAAACACAGTGGGAAATAGATTTATTCTCTGTGTCTGTCAGCACATTTTCATTCTAGAAAAACTTAAAAAAAAAACTTAAAACAAAAAATACCTTAAAAAGAGTTCCTAAAAAGATATTGCAGTAGAAACCCTTAATGGGAATAACTCTAGGTGGTTGATCATCCCAGTTCACTAAAGCAGCCTTTTGTTTTCAGTCTAAACTAAAGAGATTAAATAACATGCAAAAAATAAGGTATTATTCACTACATTCCACATATTTCTTTACTTCATTATTACTTGGCAGTTTCTAGTTTAAGAAGCCAGAGATCAGCCTTTTCCACATATTGCAGAACCTGTTTAAGTACCACTTAATCACTTGTCGACAGCTAAATGAGTGCTCCAAAAAGACCCAGTCCCGCGCTCTTCACATGAGTATAATGCATCAGAACCCAGGTGCACAGCTCTTCTAAAAAAAGCAGAGTTAGCACCAATTTTCCCTACTGTTAAGTCTCATTTAAGCAACCTTCTAAAATAAGCATATTCTAATTGAGCTGCTTACAATATTTGACAGCACATTTTCCTAGAGAAAACTTAAAGACTATTTCCCATTCTAAAGTGACAGCTAAGAAAAATGAGACAGAGTTCATCCAAGGCCATAAAAATCACATATTTTTTGACAGAATTAATATGCATCATATAGATCAAGTAGGTAGGTGATGATTTTTAACAGTGTTTACTTTCAAGGTGTATTAGTGAAGGAGAGGAAAAGAATTTTCCCTTTGCTTCACTACACACACTGACACGAACAAGTAATCATTCAAATGCTTTTAAGAGATGCAGTCTTGCTGCACAACTCTTCGAAGTCACAGCAAAATACATGTAGATTACAGCAGCAATAGAAAAGCTATAAATACACATACTCTGTCAGTCACATCTGGTGTTTTTTTAATAGAAGATCATGGTATTGATGTATTTCTTCTTGCAGAAGACTTAAACAGTTATTTAGGATGTCAAGATTAAAAATAGTCTTTTAAAGAGCAGGTAAAGGTACAATTCCTTGAATTTCTTTACTACTACACTTCCTAAACATATACATGACCTGAGGAAAAAAAAAAAAAATCTCTTTTCTTACAGAATATATTAGACATTTATCAAAAATAAGGCATTTCAAAAAATAGTAAGCTTAAAACAAGTGTTACTATCCAGGAAAACAAAAATCAAACAAACCACCAATTAATTCAAACAAGAATGCCTTTCTAGAAAAGATCAGTTTTAACATAATTAGAATTTCAAAATTAGGACGGTCTTAAACTGTCCTAGTAACTTAAGTAACTGCCCTAGACAAACTTAAGACTTTCCCAAACTTACAGAAGAAAATCATGTCTCCTGTAGAGGTTGGTGGAGGAACCTCAGAAGAATTCAGATAGGAAAGGATCTCCAGGGGGTCTCTCACTCAATCAACTGCTCCAAAGCAGGGCTAACTTTAAAGTTAAATCTAGTTAAGTCAAGGTATCTTATGGCCAATACTCTCCATGCTTGATTTCCATGTAATTTTCCAGTCCAAAAAAAAAAATCTGTATGTGATTTTTAAGGTCCGATAAGTGAGCAAGCTTAGAAATAAACATTGCGTGTTGCAGAAAGGTGTTTTTGCAGCATTTTCCTTTCATTTTCAACCAACACATCAACACAGCATTTGGAGACTACTATGGTTAGCGCATATGAGAATGGGGAATTCAATATTGATCTTTGGCAGGACCTTATTTAAAGCTGTACAGGGTGAACAGAATATCAGTGCATCAGTTTTCCAGAGCCAACTACTGTACCTGATAAAGGCCATACATTATGAAGACAGTACAGATAGGCAAGGAGTCCTGTCCTCTGTGCAGGGTACACAAGCTACTTCAATAGAATTGATAGCCATAGTCCAAACAGCATCTTCCCATGCACATGTGTAGCTTGATATAAAGCTCAGAACTTTCCTGCTACAACTAATTGTCCCCAGTAAGTGAATATCAAGCTCTGTTTTGAGGCACCTTTACAAGATCAGAAACTTTAGTTTGTTCAGTGAATTCAATTAGAGAAGAACTTTCTACTCTGAAGCATCCTACAGACCTGAACATTCATCTTTGCTTTTCCTGCAAAAAAAGAATCTCACAGGAAAGAAAGAAACCTTTCATCTCTTCACACAGTACAGAAATACTTTCTGCTAGAGATCTCTGAAAGCAAGTCAGAAACATCCGTCCTTCTAAGATGAACTCTACTTTCTTACCTTTTCTCTTGGAAGCGTATTTGCATTTTGGATGCAAAGACCAAGGAAGGCTACAACAATGCTGATAGATAGCATTTGGTATCCTGTACAGGATGAATTAGCAAGTTGTGTTCTGCCTTCAAAGGAGAGCCGCCCATCTGACTCAGAAGAAAATGAATTTGGTGGTATTTGGGACATGTTTGGCAAGCTCTGCAGGCAAGTTGGCCTGGTGATGGAAATCAAGTGATCCAAATCCAGAAATGAAACCTCTTGAGAGAGGTTGGAGGGTTTTGTTGCTGCTGTTTCATTTTTTTTAGAGAGAAAATCTCCCCCATCTTCCTGCAAACCTCCAGTGGAAATGAATATTTGGCAAAATTTTCATCTGTAAGTGAATTTTATTATATGTGCCGAGTTACAGAGTCCAAGAATCTAGCCCATTTTTCTTAAAATGAACAATCTGTGTAGCACTATTAAAAAAAAGTATCAGACTGAGACAAACAAAGAGATATATCCTCTCTAGCTTTAAACCTTAAAGCAGCACTAACAAATGCAACTTTTTAAAAGCAACTTTCCAGAACAGTATATAAAACAACTCATCTTTGTTAGGAGACAAGGATCATTTTTCTTGCAAGAAACTAACTCCATCCAAACAGAAGAGAAAAGGAGATAGATAGATCATTTAATATTTTAAACACAAGCAGATCTATGTGAAAGCTACGATAGGAGGAGGCATGAAGATGAGGGTTGGGAATTGAAACAAAGGGAGAAGTTACAAGCAGGTGTTACTGTAAAGATTCTCACATTCAAAACTACACCTGACTATCCTAAAAACAGGCAAGTCTAAATTGCAGCTGCCAAAACAAAAGGAAATATTTAAACATATCTTACCTCAGTACACCCCAAATCTTCCATTTAGTCTGATGAACTTCAAAAGCCAAAAATCATTCTTGGAATAACATTATAATGTGCACAGAGTGATTTATTAGAGCCAGAGTCAAGTGTCAAATATCGGTTCTGACGGAATGTGCAATTGCTTACCCTAGACAACACTCGCTGTCCAAACACATAGAGATTCTGCAGCTAAAGAGAGCAATTTTTTAATTATTTTTTAAATCATCGGCACAGTCATCGCATTAATATGAGCCAAAAGAAACGTGACCTAACATAATATATTATGTCAGAAGTGAACAAAAACGCATTTCTTTCTAATCAGCAAACATTTTCAATTAAAATGTCTACATTTGGATTTCAGCTTACTGAAGGAGTCTTACACTGGCTAATAACCTGGCTCTAAGCTAGCCAAGCTTATATGAATAAAAGAAAACTCTAATTGTTTCTTTAGACAATCTCATACTATGTATGTGTTTCAGAAAAAGCTTTTAAGAGGACTGGGTGCTAAATCCTTCTCTCAGTTACATCCTTGCATCCCACTAGAATAAACATTGTGTCAGAATGACTCAATTCTATCTTTAGGCCCCTTAAAGTTTATTTTACTGGTGATCCTCTGCTTTTGTTATTCTCTGTGCATTCTAAGCAAACCTGCATATGCTGGGCTCACTTATAGGCAGAACTTCAGCACAAAATAAGGATAACATTTTCTTGCACAGGCAGCATCAGAAAAACATTTAATTAGCTTCCCAGACTTGTGAAGTTTCATATATACAGACTTGAGACAAACAAGTCCTTTTAGACAGCAGACGGCTAAATGGACTGCCACGAGTACACATTTTCCCTATGCAATTCCAAGAAGCTAATGCAATAAGTAGCAGTATCTAGAAGTTTGGCGGAGAAAAGGAGGTCATCACATGTTTGGCAACACATCATTAACTTGCTAATTACGCACTAATGGACATCTGATATTTCAAAACCACTACTTGATGCAATTATGTTCCACTTGCCTACATTAAAGGCAAGATGAAACAGCACTACATCATCCACCTGCTGCATTTTTGTACATTTTCTAAAGCCCACTTAGATAAGAATAAATGAATCTGTTCTACCCACTGCTGACATCAGGCAACATAAGTGCAGTAGGTTTCTTATAAAAATGAAAAAGATAAAATCTTTCATCAGAAACCAGTCTTAAGTATCTGAAATAGCTCCTTGCTGAAAGCCTCAAGAGCCCTACAGTAATAAGTTATAAGGTTACAGACAAACTCTCTGTAGTTATGCCAAATTCTCTGAATGCTTATGTTAGTCTGAGGTCCTCAATACCTGAGTCAATACTAACAGAACAGTGTTTTCACGTTTCAGCCTATGACTAATTAAACACAAATCTATTCTCCAAGGTGGGGCACTCACACAGCAACAAGTTAGCTATGGTAGCCCAGTCATGGGAGAAATTGCTGTCTTCACCTACCAGGTAAAAAGAGAACAGCAAAGCTTTCCTGTCCCATCCTGCAAACCCAAATCTACCTGAAGAGCAGCTGTGTCCTATCTCACTTCTGGATGCTATTAACACCACCTTGCTTCTCGTGCTGAAAAAAAATTCTCCTCCAGAGTGAGCTGCTCAGATAAAATAGACACCCACTTCTACATAATTGCTTATGTACTGTCTGCTTCCACACGTGGCAGATGCTGCACTAAGGAAGCCAGGGATTTGGTGTCTGGATGTCCAGCACGTGACTGGAATTAAAAGTCGTCAAGGAAGCCTGGTATCCTTGTGCACTGACAGTAGTGTCTTTACACTGTCTTTACACTGTCTTTACACTGTCTTTACACTGGCAGTTACACGTAGCACATCCAAGGGAAGAAGGTAGCTCTCATGGAACGTAAATGAAATACCATCAAAAAAAGGCCTGTTTACATCCCAGCCCCAGAGTCATTTTTTCCAGTTACTGGCATGCCCAGATAATTTTGCTATCAAGATTCACCTACAGCCAGGGGAGACCTTAGACCAAAATCATATGTAAAATTCTACAGTGCAGCCAGGTAGCTTGAGAGTGCAGGATACTGCTGTGTAACTTCTGGAAAGCTTTAAAGCTCCAAGTTCATACAAAGCCAGTTTGAGTACGTGATGGTCCATAGCAACATGCTGTTCCTCAGTGACCAAAATATAAATATAGCAAATCAAGTTAATAGATTTTTGTAGCACACCTTGTTTTGGTTCACAGATAATGTTACTAGACAGCTTCCCATACTGTGTGGTTTCTTTCAGGAACTTTGATCCACTTCATACCTATTTACGTAGGTGTAGGTTTTAGAGGGGCAATCACAAGACCTATGCTTATAGGAGCAAGCACTAGCACAGAACTGAAAGGGACTGCTTGGATCAGTTCCTTCCTCCACTACCTCAGATAGCATGTCTTAAATGACTAAGATCAGGCAGACCTCTTGCAATAACTTCTTGCCCCCTTTCTTCTCTACTCTTTAATACCAGCTTCTCAAAATTTGTCTTACTGAGGCATCCAGCCTTGAAAGAGAACTGGCAGGGGTCCACCTGCACACATCATCAGTGTGCTACGAAAGACCACGTCAACTGTATTGCCACCCACTGCACAACTGATGAACAGAGCCTCGTGTAAGAGGGCATCAAGTTGGACACTACCATTAAGAAAGCAGCATACACTCCAGAACCTGGTATCATTTTTACATCTTGGACCTATATTCCCCACAGCAATTCTATATGTTGACTAACCCTACAGTACCATGCAAGCGTAGTTCAAAGTTGATCAGCATACTGCACTTCACCACAGTCTGAAGGATCAAGTATTGTCCATTCATATAACAAGAGATAGGAAAAGTAGAAGGACAACATGCTTGTCTGCTGAAGAAATGGCCAGTTCAGTGGCCTGGGGCACCTCCCAGCACTGCTGGCATCCATCACTGGCTCAGCAAGAGCAGGAAGCCCATGAACAGGGGACACGGGAAGAGCAGAACAGGCAGGGAGATGGGACACAGGTTTAGGAAAGGGAGTTCAAAAACCTGGCAGCAAGCAACATTTGATTTTGCTCCATTCAGAAGACATGCAACACACGTTATCTGGGATTAAGGAGAGCTGCACTGTGAACTACTGGGTCTGCCCCTGAGGAGGAGAGCGCCCTCATCCACGCCTGGAGACAGCCCTGCTTCCTCTTGGCCTGCACTGCCCAGGTTCCGAGACCCGCACATTGTCACAGTCCCTCTTATAGGAGCCAGCCCAGCAGATTTACCAACCCCATCAAGAACCCAAAACTGAGGCAGACAGGACTAGAGACAGTATTTTGCTAACAAATAAACAACTGATCTCCCTGAGACACAACTCATAATCACCCACTCCTCTTTTTTGCTGTCCTCCCTTTGCAGAGGGAGGAAAAAAAAAAAAAAAAAAACACCACATACAAAAACAAGCAAAAAAACCCCACAATAACCAATTTTTAATCAACAGATTTAGCATACTGCAGTCACCACATGAGTGCAGGAACTAGTTGGATCATCATCTTCCAGCAGCTCCTGTCTGAACTGTGAAAGGACCCTAGTGCACAAACTCCCTTTCTTAGCACCAGACTGAAGTTATACCTAGTATTATATCCTGCTGATATTTCAGGTAAATTGCACAGATTAATTTTGTTTTCTAGCTCAAAGATAGCCAAATGAATCATTCCATATGTTTGTAAGCTTTCCCCAATCTGCGGTGGATTGTTTTATAACCTCTTGCAGGCAGCCGATGCATAGAGGGATTGCTCACGCCTCACAGCAGGAGCAGCCACATAACTCAGAGCCTGCTCCCCATATGCAAGCCCAAGTCCTCCCCAGTCTGCTCAAAAAGCCTGGTCCTTGAAATATTCCAGAGGTTCTCATTTAATCTCAGCAGCTATAAAGTTCATTCTTATTACTTAGCATATGGTTCACAAAAAAAAAAAAAAAAAAAAAACACACCAGAGGAATGGTTCCAGTGTTGGGAAAAGTCACACTGGAAGGGGAGAAGCAAAGCTTAAAGTAGGATAAAAGGAACACAACATGTATTCAGCCAGATAGATCTGAGGTAGCTTAGTTACTGAGTTCATGAAAGAGTACAATGATGAACTCTGCCAGGGCTTTTTACCTGGTCATTCATAACTCACCTGCCACTATTAGCTATGAAAACACAGGCCCTACACTATGGTAGGTGTGGCAGATGACACCACTTTCACACTTTGCAGCTCCACCTGAATATGCTGCTCATTGTCATTAGTTGTGGACATACTAAGACACAAAACCACTATTTAGACGTACTCTCTTGAAGGGCTAGAAGGACCAGGTTTGAACTGGACAGAGAGATATGGGAATTTAGCACTGTCTTTAGTAAACTTTTCCAGGAGTGCAGGAACCCAGGGAACTGTCTCTCCAAGAAGGATCCATGGGAGCACTACACAATCGTGCATTTGGAAAGGGCATCCCTAGATATAGCACAAAGCATTGGATGTGCAGTGCCTGCAAAACAGCTCTCTCCTTAGCTCTACTTCTGTTTTATTTATTCAGCATTAAAGACAGGTACCTGTGGGCTTAGGAAAGGGGCACTACGGGGTCATCCCCACTTAGCTCCAAGCAGCACAGTGAATACTGCCCAGCATGTGAAGCTGCGCTGACCATCCTACCCAGCTTCCCCACACCAGGATAAGGCCAGAGTTGGCCTACGCTCAAAGAAAAACACAATTTTTGGAAAATAGTTATTTATTGCTTTAAGAATACTGAAGTTGCTAGGAACCAAACTCTCCCATTTGGCTTTTCAGAGACTCAGACCTGCCACCTGCTTTCCCTTGCTTCTTATTTGCTCACTCCAGCATTGTGCTCAGTTTTCAGAGATCTAAGTCCAACCTATTTTGTATTCCCTGCCTGTCTCAGGGCTGACCTTGGTGCTCTCTGCCTCTCGCTTTCTATCTGCCCAAGACACTTCCTCCAACATTCTGTTCTTTTCCTGCGTCAGGCTGCACTAATCCCATCTTTGAATCCCTCCACTGGCTTCGTTTCACCTACTACACTAAATCCAAGCTTCTTCCTCCCCCACTCGCAGAAGCCTAATCCTCCCCCCCAGCATCTTGGCTCTCCATCTCCTCCTCCCTTTCTCCCTCTGCTCTTTTTAAGCCTCCCAACCATCTTCTATCTTTTCTTACTCTGGTCAAAGTCTCACCTCCCATGCAACCCCTTAGGAAACAGTGGTCCTGTGTGCATACGTGCCTAACACACTTATTCCACTCACAGCATTGTAAAAATGTCCTGACTGAAGTGAGACTTGGATTTTCTTTTTTGTTGTTGTTGTTGTTGTTCCCCCCCCCCAAAAAAAAAAAATTCACCAAAAAATTGTAACAAAAAAGAAAAGTTATGTGCCACTTTGAGATCAGACCTTCGTGATGCGATTGATCGCGGACATTGCTTGCTTGCATGCGATATCCACCGCTCTGTTCAGCTCACAAGAGCGCTGAAGCAAGGACTGTGATTTCCTGTTTTGTGAGGCACAGACCACACTGTCAGGGCCTAATAAACACGGAGCAGTGTTTTGCTTTCCTATAATTAGTTGCATGATTTGACCCATATTGCAGAAAAGGAATCACAAAAGAAATGCGTGGGATTCTTGCTATCTGCAAAAACTGATAAAATTAAAAGCAGCATACAAGGAATGCTTAAAGAACAATAAACCTTCAAAGACATCATCGTAACCTTAAGTAATCCTATTTTAAAGATTATATATCCTACTCAATAAGTAGTAGTTTCTGGCCAAAGTTTTCTTTATACAAATGCTGCCTGGGAATCGTGAAGTGGGGAATGGGTGGGGGGCAAAATCAAAAACTTTTCTTTGTCACACATTGCACTTGTTTTTGTAATTCAAGATCTCTAAGTCTTTTCCCAGTGGATAACTGTTAGTTTCACTTATTGCAGAGAGAGTCAGGAACTCCAGGGGCAGAATTAAATGCAGGGAAAGTAACCTCAGCAACAACGCATAAAATGGAAATGTTTTCACACTATCAGCATGTACAAGGAACATTTTTCACAACAAATCAAATAGCCAGAAACTTCTGTTTGCATAGCATAATATAAAATAGACCTAGCCCTAAGTCTAGCTCCCGAAACACACAGCTAGGCAGTCATGCCAGTACGTGCATATTTGATCACATAACATCAGCTTTAGTGGGGCTGCTGCAATCCTCATCCCCTCTAGTCAAGTGACAGCGAGTCTTTCCATCCTTCCTTGCTAATCTGGAAGTGGAAAAGGATCCTTTCCACGAGATCCCAACATTCACATCAAGCCTTTGTTAGCTGCTCCTTTAGCTTCTCTTTTTGCAGGAGAGAGGCAGAAGGTAACCTCCCTTTTATAACCAAGTACGCAAAGGCAAGGGAAAACAGCTGTTGGGTGTGACAGAGGGAATGGCAGCAGCCATCCCTGGGGTGCTTCAACACAATTAACTGCTTCAGTATGAGCTAGATGTGTATCACCTGAAGGAAGACTGTGCAGTTGCAGCCCTGGTCATGTCTGCAGGAGACTTGTTTTAGGAGAAAGGAACAAGAAAAAGAGCAGAGTCTCAGCAGACAAGAGATGAACATCTGGTCTGAGGCAGATGACACTTCTGGAAGTGATGGTCATGCAAATCACCCATCTGAACAAGCTCAAAACAAAGGGCTCATGCAGCAGATGATACCTAGACTCATGCTGCCATTTAAATGGGATCCACTAAGAAATAAGCATACCATTCTCATCCGTAGCAGATTTGTTTCGTGACACACCGCGCTTGCCTGGGCTACTCTGCTAAAGAAATGAAGAGCTGCTGAAACTAAGGACATTAGAAGGTGGGACACATTACCTGCCAAGTCCCTCTCCCCCTCAGGACGTGGAGGCTCCCAGCTCATCCTAGATCAGTCACAGCATTTCAGGCAATCTGCCACTTTGGTCCCACTCAGACACCAGCCAAACATTATTAGGAAAACTACAAACTCATCTACTCAAAGCAGGGAAAACATACACAGTGCAATCAAATTCCTACATCTGTTTGGGCTTTGGTTTGCATCCATGTTTGAGTCACTTCATAAAGTGAAACCAGATTTAATCTCAGAGCGCCCAGTAACGCGTGGGAGGATGCCAGGATAGACAGCAAGGAAACCTGAACTGTGATATTAGCCCACAGGCAGGTGAGCCACCGCATTAGGTCTCTTATTGTATCCAAACAGTGCAGTGGCTAGAGATTTCATAGCACCTGCAAAACCAACAGGTACTGATACACTTCCAGAATCACATAGAATTCAGGAAAGATAAAATGGAGACTGGAATAATAGGGAAGAATGAAATAAAGTTCACGTTGAAAGAAAGATATTAACAGTTCTCATGATCAGGAGGGATGATATAGAACAGCAATCCCCAATCTTCTTGAGAAGATGTGACAACCACCACTCAACTCTGGGATCAAATTATAGCTTTATCTAGATTTCCTGTTACCATCATTAACACATTACACCTGAGGATTACCACAGAGTTCAATTGCATTTCCAAAGGCAAATCAGCACTGTTCCTCTAAAAAAGAGAAAAAGTTTTCCAGTAATTAATAGGAACACGTGTGTTCCATCAGATCTGGTATCCATAGAGTCAATGCTTCAATTCAAAGTCCACACGTAAAATAGAAAGAAGGGCAAACTGAACAAAAAAGAAAAAAGATTCAGTGCTGAACAGAAACTCTAGGGATGCTGAAAGGTCTCCTGCCCTTCCTCTCCCCTAGACTCACGTATTGCTGAATGCTCTAAGCCACACGCCTGACACCACAGGCACCTGGATGAGAGGAACGACGAGCTGGGAAACCTCATACCCTAGCGAGCCTGTCAGGCCCACAGCTCAGAGCTGAATTCTGCAGATGTTAATGCTTAGCATGGTTTGAATTAAGACTCCTGCTTCTGAGTGGCAGCTGAATCAGCTCTCCAAATCCATCAGCCTTTGTCTGCTGCCACTAACAAGGCCTGTACAGGAAATTGACTGAGCTATTTGATGAGGAAAGAAGTTAAGCACCTATGAAAGGCTGAATAAGAACAAAAATTGCTATCCACCACCAAAATCTTTAAGCTCACATTTGTGCAGAATAGAGGCTATTTGCTGCTCATCCATGCAGTGTAGCAGGTGGCACCACAGGTCCGAGAGGTACTCCTGCGAGCACAGGATGGCACCTCCTTCCTAGCGGATGCGTCTGATCACTGACCGCTGCGCGCGGCCAAGAAGGTGCAGTCAAATCTTCTGCTACGCATTCATAAGAGCTTCATCCCATGGGATTTTTCTGTGGTTTTAGAACCACTGAGCTCATGTTACCCTTTTCGGTTTGAGTAGAAGAGAAGGTCATAGAAGTGCCCCTATTTCTGCAAAGATTTTAGTAACTCATCTCCAAAACTACTTCTTTCTGTCAAATTTGGTTACCTGATAACTTCTGGAGGCACTGGTTATGACAACACACCCATGGAAGGGAGGAATAAGACTTTATTCCCATGATTTGTTTTAAGGACTCTGAGTTGAAGTACTTAAGTGGAGAACTGGATAGATGCTGCCCACACAAGTACAATTCGTATAACCGCTATCCAGTGGAGCAAGCAGTATACGTCTCAGTTGGCAGACGGCTGTAAGCTGTTTCTGAGCCAGCCATCACACAGAAGTAACTTGTTGCAGACTTTTTTGCATGCATTGTTAAAGTTGAACTGTTGCTTGAAGGTTCTGAGCAGAAAACCAACAAAAAAATCAAAATAGACAGGAAAATAGAAAGGAAATATGCCGACAAATATGCTACACGGGGCTTCACCTTGTCAAGATTTTGGCATGCACAGCCTTGTGGAAGCAAAATAAATAAATAAAATAAAAACTTCACCTTTTGCCACTTGCTCTATGAAATTTCACAGTCCTCTGAAAAGGTACAGTGCAGTAGCTTGTAACATCAAAGCTGATAAGCAGCTCCTGGATGGAGGACAAGGCAGCTCACTGTTTTGCACTGTGATATTTTGTTTTGCAACAAATCAACAATATTAGTAGCAAATAAGCTCTTTCATTAAAGGAAAGGCCTTTCTGCTCACATTCCTTGCACTGGCAGTCAGCCTCCCTGGGCCATACTCCTGCTCTGGCCCCAGAGAAAGGAATCGAGGGAGAATTCTTCCTCTAGTATAAAGCGGCACCATTTGATTTAGCCTCACAAACTATACAGGTTATCCAACTAGCCAGATCATGAGAACACATGGTTGGGAACACTGATGTTTGGACTAATTTTTTTCATTCTACCTCTGCTAGATGGTTTCAAGCTGGACCCAAGATATTGTCACTTAAGGGATGGCAACGGTGGAGGAAGATGCTGTAACAAATGGAAGCCCCAAACCATTCCTGAACATTCAAAGCAAAATTTATTCTCCCATATATTCCTAGCAACCTCTCAGGCACACAGCAGGAGATTCAAGCCAGAACTGGCTCAACAAGACAAAGGAGAAATTTCTTTCTTTCTAGAATATTAATTTGTTTCTCTGTAGAGGCTAAGAGGGTTATTTGGGAGGGACAGAGAAAGCTGGGCTAAGAAGCTGTAGGAATGCTTATTGTCCTAACTTCAACAAAAGTTTTTATGCACTTTTTACTTATTAATTCCCTAGTTAGATTTTAGTAAGGGCTCTTCTGGACAGGGATCAGTGGAATTCCTAATCAAAACCCTGACAAGAAAAAACATACAGTTTCTGCTTCTCTGCATGAAATATTTAGTGTAAAATCCCATGAGCTGCAGTATAATGACATCACATTAATGGAAAGAGGAGAAAAAAAACCTCTAACAATTAAGAAGAGCCTTGCTGTGAAAACGCACAGGAAATTGTCAAGCTGTCACTTATACATCAACCACAACGTGTTGGGCAGTACTGCAGGCTACTGTAAACCCAGTTGGCTCTCTCTATTGGGCTGCATCAGGAAACAATAAAGCCCATAAAATGACGGAGGAATTTTTTGTTTGCTTTTCAGCAGAAGGGTAACATCGGTTAAAAAGACACCATGGTACCACCCATAGCTGGCTTCAGGCCAGCTCTCCCCCCCCTCGCACCTGCACGAGCTTGAAGCATCTCCGAAAGAGTCAGCAAAGCTACCCCAGCACAAACGAGACAGGAGCTGAGCTTCGTGCACAATTCGTTCTCTGACAAAAGTAAATAAAAATATAATTTGCATAGACCAGCAAGCAGAATTCTTTCCACCTTCTGCATCACCAACGAAATTGCCAGCTAAGGTCTGGCTTTGGAGCTGCAGTTGTTGATACGATAACGCATGAGGCAGAAAGAACACAGCTTGAATTTTAGATGCCAGGTTGAGCGTGCAGCACTGGCAGATACAGAAAACTTGTTTAGACTTTAAAACTGAGCACATCTGATCTGAAAGTTCACTGATGGAGAATAAATATGAAAGAAACTGATTTCAAATTGTGTCTTTTGAAAGGATGGGTTGACAGGATAAAAATAGCAAATGCAATAGGTACCTGACTACCATTGTTCTGTTTGTTTAAGCAGAGATTGCTGTAATGTTCAGGAGCTGCATAAAAGACTTTGCAATATGCAATCAAGTCACAGGTCTGAAAACACACCCAAAAACATCTAGTAACTTTCACAAGTGATAAGAGCTGGGTAGATAAAAGAAGTAATTATGTCTTCTTTGAAACCCTAGTTATTTTTAGTGCTTTAATCCAGGGCCCAATTCTACTTTTCTACACAACAAATAATCATTTACCCCATAATTATTTTTGCTATGAGGGCTGTAGTCATATTATATTCAGGCAGAGTTCAGGGAATCAGAATTTGGCCCAAGAGAGGGGAGATAGGAAAGAGCATCTCTGACCAAGAGTGCCATTATCAGTGCCTAAAAAAGCATCCATTTAGCATCTCTGCTGGATGCACCCAGCCCAGAGCTGGAGGCTAAGGTTTTCTCACTGTGATATTTAACCAGTGGCCTGTCTCCAGGGCAGCACTAATCAGGCCAACTGAGTTAGATTATAGTCTGACGCAGAGAAATACAGATGGCTATTAAGGGCTGGACTGCAACCAACTCATTCACAAATGCTATCAGGCTAACAGACACCAGCCATTTCTGGGCAAATCCCAGAAAAGAGGGTAGAAGTGAAAATATTTCTTAAACAGCAGGTTTCTAGTTTGATCCTCCACATCAAAGCCTTCTGTAATCACAAAGCTCAGGAACAGCTCCGTATACTGCTTGCATATTTTTCTTTCCTATTTCAGTGGTCTATAGAAGGGCAGAAAGATGAAAAGCTGATGCAAGGACCTTTCCGATTCCTGAATATTGTGTTGCGGCCACTCCAGGGTTGCAGAGAGGTGCATAAGCAATACCCAGATGCCTGGGCAGAAGGAAGAACACGAGTCAGAGGCACTGAAGTACCGTTTGCTCTGATGGACTGTGAGGGATCTGACAGTCAGAAGAGAGTCCACATGTGGTCATCACTGCTCCCAATAAGTATCAGCATATGCCAGGTCTGGTATCTCACGAGAATGTGTCATATTTAGGTTGCATTTCATCTTCAGCACTTCACGGCAGGTCCCGGCTCCTGACGTGCAGATGCTCTTGCTCAGCGTAGCACTCTCAACCTTGCTCAGTCAAGTAGGAAGCAGTGATTGCTCCTTTCTAGCTGCTTCCTCCCCAGCCCCCACAGGGCTTGCGTGTGCAACCAGTTTAAAAAAAAAATGCAATGCAGGAAGCCACCAAAAGGAGGATTATTATACCAGGCCTGGTATTTTTTTTTAAATATGTGCTTCTTTGAAAGAAGCCAAGTTTCATTCTATTTTTTGTTGAGCCTTTTTCTGGGAGGCAAGACATGAAAAAAATTAGAGACAACATACCCTGGAACTTGACAGTATCAAAGCACACTTAAATAGAAAAATTGGACTGTAAGGAAGGGCTGGCTGTGCTAGAGCATTGCTCCTGCAGAGGGGCACATGGGGCCTAAGCACAGCTGTGGAAGCCGACCATGGACACGATGCCAGCTGTGCCAACAGCCGCAGGTGCTCACAAGGTGCCACTGGAAGACCATAGGGAGAGAAGCAAGGGGGGAAAAACACCTTGTGCACTATCAGACTTGTAGGTCTGAGCATCAGAATCTAGACTTTCTAGAGATTAGAACACCTCCCCAAGACATCCTAGTTCCTAGTTCCTTCTAACAACAAATTGTCTGAAACCTATCACTTGCTGCAAGCCCATCCAACATCAGAACAGGAAAGCAGCATCATATTAAGGTGATTCTGGGGCAATGCTGAGCATCCTGGCACAAGGAATGTTGACCCAGTTGTGATGCAGTATAGTGGGGGATTGTAGGTGGAAGGCCCCCACAGATGGGGTAATTAGGGATGATTATGCATAAGCCTTATATCATAACATCACCAGTGAAGCTACATTGTGCAAGAAAAGATGTTCTGCTGTGGCCTGAGCCATCAGCAACAGAGTGCATGAGCAAAGCAGATGAACTATAGTAACAGCCCTGGCATATCCTGACCTAGGTCAATTGAATAAATGGGATATTATTCCAGGCCTCATTTCCAGAAAAAGCCATCTGACAGCTGTTACCTTGCAAACTGATCTGTAGAAACAGGTGCAGAATGAGCAGAAAGTTTTTTTTTTTTTTTTCCCCCCCTTCCTCCTCCTTCCCCATACTGAATTCAAGCACCTAAAACAGATATGTTAAGTGAAGAACCATGTCTTTAAAGCTGACTGGAAGTCTAAGATCATCCTCGAGCCTCTTTACAATAGGATGCTTCCAGCAACCCTCTCCTATGGTTAGTAGGAAACTAAACCTACTAGTAGGGAAAACCCTGTAGAAAATCTAATCTAAATTTCTGAGCAGCATAACTATGATTTGTGAGACCCTCAAGAGCCCTAGCTGGAAAAGCACATTATATATATACATATATAAATAAAGGTAGTGTGGAGGAGGGACATTCTTCCCCTCAGGAAAGCACTGTGGATTTTTACATATATATACACACACACACACACACACATATATATATATATATATATATATATACACAGAAGAGAGAGAGAGAGAGAATCCATTTAAAAGAATGAAGCAAACACTTGATTTGGACTTGATTCAGAGTAGAATCACCAAGCAAGACAGTATTTCCAAACCAGCCTTGTGAAGTTACACACAGGAAGGGCAGATATACTTAGATTCCCATAGGAACAGTTCACCCACTCTGCTTTGGAATTCTGAGGGGATCAGAAGAGCCATTTAATGCTCCAAATCCCCCACAAAAACCTCTCTCAAACAGGCTAGGTGGAAGGGAGGAAAAACTGTGATCAGACACATCATGAATTAGAGAGATCCAAGTGCAGAAACTTGTGGGCATCTCCCCTGAATGCAAAGCAGTAATTAAACGCTTCCTATAGAAGAGGAGGACTGTCCCCCAGACACTTCTGTCCATCTGCATTTAACAGACCCAGCGGCCACCGCAGCTCGAGCTCACGAGCTCTGCGCTGACCTTCGCTGTCAGCCCAGCCTGTCCTGCTCGACACCCGCAGCTCTGCCGGCAACATCACGCGAACTCGTGTGGGAATGGGGGGATGTAAAATGGAAAAGCGCGATCAACAGGCAAACCAGTGGCCTCAATTAAAAAATTAAACAGGTGTCCAGAGACTGTCAGCCTGAAGATGGAGCAGCTACGTTTAATTAAAGGGATAACTTTAGCAGAAAATGCCACTCCAGCTACTGTCAGAACGCATGATTAATTTGTGATAAAACACCCCGCACTGTCTAACAGAAGCGGACGGCTAGGGGACAGATATTTACACAGCTGCTTGTTACTTCTTCGAGATATTAGCCATGACCCTGGGCTTGGTGTCAGTGCATGAAAGTGAAATTCTCACATCTGGCCTGCTGAAGCCACAGACTTGCCGGCGGCTTTCCGAAGCAGCCCAGCACGATGGCGTGCCAGAGAAGAGGCAGGACAACGCAGGGCCCGCCGCGCTCCGCCGCTCGCTCGCCTCCTGTCGCCTCAGTTCATCCGTCCGTCTCCCGCGCCGCCAGGGCACAGCCTTCCCGACGCCTGCCTACACCAGCTCTTTCCTAGGGACCCCCTAACCACTCCTTTCCCCACCGCTGGAGCGGGTGCTGCTCCTGCTGCTGGTCAACCACTCGTCCAATTAGCAACTTGGGCTTTTCCCCCCTCCATGATTGATCTCTGACTTAAATAAATATGTGGCTGAGCTACTCTCCACTGCCCACAAAGCACTGAAACAGACCAAAGGACCCGGGGCTTAGCTAGTACAACACTTATTTGAGACTCTAGTCTCCATAATCCAGCTGCAGCAAGCTAGGGTCACATCTTAGATCTTCATTCCTAAAAGTACTAAGGAATGCCACAGAAAGCCCCTTCAAAAATTCATACCACAAAGAACCTGTTTTGTTAGCATTTCACATCCCCACTTGGATGCTTGATTGAATTCATAGTTAAAGTGTTAATACAGTTTGTATTAATGCTTCCTATGGAATAATCCCTTGCTTCCAAAGAAGTTTCCCCACCTCATACGACATGACTTCTATTATTTCTTAAGGCAGCCATGTATAATGGCAACATGAAGTTGTTGTGCCTACAAAATTAACTTCTCCATGCACATCATGTGGATCCTCATGGCCAGACCATACCTAGGTCCTTCCATCAGTAAGGAATGAGGGGACATAGCAATGACTCCACAGACATATAGCTTCAGAACTGAGCATCACCAAGATCCTAGAGAAAAAGCATAAAAAGGAAACAAGAATGCAGCAAAAATGCATATTCAGTGGGGCATCCCATAACCCCTTGGAGACAGGTGGTGCAGTTTACACATTCATATCACACAAGGGTGAGCTGGGCGAGTTGTGAGACCCTTAGACCCCCTTTTCTAGCCACTAGACTACCACACTGCTTCCTTTTCTTTCTGAAGAAAGAAGAAAAAAAGAAAGAAAGAAAGAAAGAAGAAGAAAAAAAAAAACACACACGACTTTTGCAGGCTTTCTGCAGTTCTAGCATTTTCAGTAATTAAACTTATCTCTGAGGCAATCTCATTTGGGATTACCAGGTTTCCTATCTCCAGGCTAATGGGGTCAAAATGCTTAGCTGCCCTCCTGCCTGCCAGTTTATAGAATTTTGCTAATGGATCATTTCCTTCCATGGGGATAACACATTGGCTATTAGGTGCTCTCTTGTTGCAGCGTGGTTTTAGGTGGTCAGGCAGTAATAATAAGTGCTCTGGTTATATGGGATACTCTATTTAATCTGGCAATAAAGTAACAAAGCAGCCAGAATAACTTCTTGCTCATGACCTTGCTGGCAAGGCTCTCCGTGAAAGAGAGGGGGGACTCCTACAGCTAGCTCAGTGGTTCTTGCCTTTCCACTTTGCTTATGCTCTGCCACCCATTTTAACACATTTGGGCTTCCAAACTGCAATACTGCCCTGAGCACTGTACTTAAATTTGTGTGTCCAAGAAGAAACTTGGAAAAATTGGTTTCTCTCTACTTATACTGCTTCCCCCCCAAGAAGTTCTGCATCTGAAATACCTTGTTTTGCCTCAGCATTACTCATGCCTTTATTTTACACTGTCTCACTACTCCTTCACTGCAGTATCCCACTGCAGTAGTCAAAGATCTGACCAAATTGGCAGCTCTGTGTATTGAAATGGGAGAAAGAAGAAAAGTGAGAGGAGAGAAAAAAAAAAAAAAAAAAAAAAAAAAAAAAAAAAAAAAGCAGTATGTGACCTATCCCTTTTGGGCAAAGTGGACTCTCTTCATACAAACCAGCATTACTTGGACTACATTCAGACTTGCAGAAATTGGCTTCTTGCCACTCGCATCATTCCAAAGCAAGTTTTATACAGGAATAGGACTGTTCTATATCTAATAGGTCCTGGTCTTACTGTAAGAGGGGATGATGGGGACTTGTCCCCACAATGTTGATTTTCTGGTAGGAGCATTTAGTATGACTCATTAGACCCTAACAAGGGAATAAGTGATTTCCCTCCCCCCTCCACCTTCCTGTAGTACTTCAAGGCCGTTACACTGCACAGAAAGTAATAATCACTTGTCAGGCTCTCCACTTTGCACACAGAGCCTTATTTCCATAGAGGTGAAAATTTAATAGTTCACTCAAATGCTCTTATTTTAAAGAATTTGGTGCAATCAGTGTGAACCTCACTTTTTAAGAAATGAGGAAAAAAAAGGAAAAAACAGACTACAGACAACCGGTTTGACAGGGTTCCCATTCACAAGAGCTCAAGACAAGATGAATTAAGTTAATTGGGGGTAAAATGAAGCACTTTAAAGTGTGTCTCTGGAGCTCACAGAACTGAGAGAAGCACAGAGAAGATCTATTCAATTATCTATGGCTGTGAGATTTGTTTTGTGAAAATCACAGCATTCAATCCACCCATTCATCTCGCTGTTTTTGCCCATGATCCCTTCAGACCACATAGCCTAAGCCATCCAGCTGGATCAGCCTAAAACCAGATGATATCAAAGCTCAAACTTTGACTCCATTTAAAAAATAATAATAATAAAATGCAATGTGGATGCTTGCTAAGCTATTTTTAATGTCATTGAAATACAAGTGAAATGTGCCTCTCCAGTCCAGGGATGCCTCCTATTGCAGACTAGATTTATTATACTGTGTACAGCCTGTGATTTGCTCTGGGATATTCCTGAGCAAAAGACAAGTCGTTAACATCCTCTAAACATCCTCACACAAGGATGTGGTAAGACAAAGAATAATCATGCGCAGGCAGAGCTTTGAATGGGATCTTGATTTAGGCATCCTGCATCTCATCTTCTAGGTTGTAGCTGCCAGCAGGTGAGCTGATTTGCTTTCTCAGAGACCTGCACCCTCGGCCAGCCACGTTTGGGTGGGTTTCTGGCAAAACCAGCACGGAGGGGGCACAGAGCCGGTCGGGCTGCTCTGCCTCCCGGACAAGGCTGCTCCGCGAGTCACCGCTGAACTCCGGCTCACATCAGAGGTCCCAGGTGCAGGCGGCTTGGGAACACACAGCCGGAGCCGCGGGCAGAGGAGCGGCGTCCTCCCTTCCCAGCGCCTCCGATGTGCCTGCCGGCATAGCCCGCTTCCCGCAGCTGCCTCCGCGGGGGCCGGGCCCTGCCCCAAACATCACAGCCCAAAATTGCAGGGTTACGAGGAGGCTGATGTCAGGTGGTCCCCTGGGCCACGCGTTACCCCGAGCTAGGCAAGCCCAGCCACGAGCACGACCGCAGCCCCGTTAGAAGCAACACCGGGGGGCACAGTGCCGGGCAGCAAGGACTCGTTCCCTCTGAAACTCTTGTTATACACTCAGGCTAGCCAGCACCAGGATGCTTTACCAGATTATACTATAGGTAAAAGGGGTAGAAAAGAGCATAGCCTGCCTGCTTGAATTTGATAACAGGATCACTATCTACACAGATGCAAAGTCAGGGTGCTCTAGCATATGGACAGCAATGATTTCTCAGGACAGCAATGATTTCTCAGGACAAATTCTTTGATACAAGGAATCCTGCAACTCTGCACTGCAAGCCTGCATGCAATGGCAACTTACACTCTAGTTAAAAGAAAACAAGCTTGCAAGAAACACACATGGTGACCCCAAACTCGTGAAGTACAGATCGAAGGTCTTCATTTAGGTCTCTCTTGCTTGGAAAATAATAAATACAGTTTCCCCCTATTTCCTTTATGTTGCTTCCCTTTGATGAGTAATAAATAAAAAGGCAGCTGAAAACAGAATGGAAGTGCAAAGCCCCAGATTTAAAAGGGACAAAAGGTCCATCTGTCAGAGAAATCCAGAAACCCAAATTACCAGCACAGAGCCCACCTGCCAAGAAGATTTTATGTTTATGTTAAGTGTGGCTTTAAGGAACAGAAATGTTCTTGCAGATAAAGGCAGTCACAAGAATGACTGAGATGCACAGACAATAATTCCCTCCTTTGATTTCCTCTGCTGTCACTACTACTATCAGTTAGACATCTGAAGGAAAATCAGCTTAGAAACTTCAATCCTTTAAAAACAGAAAAAACAAACCCTGTAATCCAGAAATCCTTAGAGGAATACAGAACTTTGTGTCCTCCTACACACCACTTTTGGTGCAATGCTGAGACCGTGGGCAGAAACAAGTCAGCCCACCCTTGACAGGGCCGTGGCTCTCCCCAGGCATCCCATGGACCTGTCATGAGGGGCATCAAGACGCAGAAGCATCTTGTGCTGACGGACCTCTCCATTCCGGATCATTCTGCTCTTCAGAGCGGCTCAGGGAACATGATGATTTTTCACAACTAATTCTGCTTTCCAGAATTAAAGTGAGAAGAATTCAGTTTTCGCCATCCAGAAAAGAAAGGATTGAATCCCCAGCTTTGTCACATAAGAAGCAAGCCTGCATAGAGGAACCTGACCTTTCTCCTCACTGTTTCTAATACATTCAGATTCTGAAATATCCATCTTCCTTCCCCAGAGCTCAGCCCTTCCTAGAGCACAGGAGACTTTACTATGCTTTTACTCTGAATTAGAATATTCTTATTCTTTTTGTTTTGCCTGAGGCCAGAACTCAAGTGCTGAAGAATGAAAACACAACAGGCAATGCCTAAGAACAAAAAACTCAGATGAGGAGAGATGAAATAGGATGAGAAGGAGGCAGCTCTGTGGCAATATAATTACTTTAAAAAGTTATTACCTGTCCAAAGATAGCACTTGAGGGCTACGTGGAAGATCCCTGTGGTCCCTGTCCTTCTTGGATTCCCGTATCACAGAGCTAACACCGAGCACAGAATATAAGCTCCAAATTGCAGAAGTATCACCTACTTTGGCACGAGTGATCACGTTGCAGTATAAATCCAGTGCTACCTGCTCACTTGAAGCCACAGGCGCACAGATACAATTGAATTAGAGACTTTCCGAGTTATCCTCTTGTCACTTGGTCGCATGCTGGGTCCTACACTAACCCAGCTGGGAGCTGGAATAGTTTGACTTTCCTTCCTCATATGGCTCCTGCTGGAACCAAGGCAGGAAAGCATCTGTGGGAAAATGAGCCCAACTGCGCGCCTGGTTATGGGGTCAGAACCACAACACACAGGGTCCACTTCCCAGCTCTGTCTTCTGCACTAATGCAAAGTCATTTATTTTAACAGCTAGCCCCGACTTATCCCATCCAGCTCCCCTGCGAGGAACACAATCAGCATCAGGGGCAGCTTTGCACATTTCCTCCCTCCAGCCACCCCCTCAGCAGCTCCATTAACCTGTTCCCATGGGGCTGAGCCACTTGTGACACACCTGAGTTCTCCAAGCAGAACCTGTCACCTCCATGGCCCCTAGAGACAACCTTGCTCCTCCTAGAGTCTCCCCCGTGCCAGTAGAGAGGGACGTCAAAGCAGCCACACACTAGACTCTGCTTTAAAGCAAATCTTATTTCTATCTTCTTTCTGACATGAAGTTTTCTATAATATTTTTTTCCCTGCCACCAAAACCTAAGGGATGCTACTGCATTTCTACAGGACTCATTGAAGAGCTCAACCACAGCGAATCAACCCCTCTCTGCTGCCCAGAGAGGGGATGATATAAAAAAAAAATGAAAAATAAAAAATCATCACACGTGCACACCAGGCTTATACCCCTGTACCCTGACCATTAACTGTAATTGTATTCTACATCAATCACACGAGTTTTCCCCTTAAAGGTTATTAAGTATAATTTCTACTATGCAAATAGTTCCAGCTTCATTAATGGATTTCTGGTTTCCAGTAGGAGTTACCCTTTGATGAATGTCTCCAGATGTCAGTGCCTGAAAAATGTATTGGGGGAAGAAAATTCTCTGATGCAATGTAAAAAAAGTCCATTGGAGGGTGGGGGTTGGGAGAGAGAGAGAGAAATATAATTAAAACAATTAAAATTCCTATCTCATGACCATTTACAGATGTTCCAAAGTGGCTCTAAATTAAAGAAAAATGTCACAGAACATGGATGCTTCTGCCAAAAAGCAGCATTAAAAATGACAAATTCCAAACAGCCTGAAGACTCCAGTTAAATCCAAGGTGCAAGATTTTAACAGCTCAACCAAAGCAAAGAGAGTAGGGGTGCAGGGGGGAAACAGGTGGCAGGGAAATCAGGTCCAACAGGCTGCTACAGAAATGAAAGAGGGATGACCAGGGAAGCGCTGTCCCCCAGAATATTCCACCACCAAGAGACCTATGGATTTTTAGATGTTTTCCTCAGTGTAACTGATATCTTTTCTACCATCTTGTCTTTAATGGATTCCGACGCTGTTACTATAGCCTCAGTTATTGCTTTTTCCTAACCACAGTTTTTTTTTTTTTTTTTTTTTTTTTTTTTTTGAAATGTTTAAAACCTTGATGTTATATGATATCTCTCATCATCAGAGATTTGCTGGATGAAGGCTCTTCCTATTCCCAAGCCCCAAATCAATGGGGAGACATGGCTGTGTGGGCTGCACTTCCTCCACTTTTTTTTCATTGTTGTTCTGTTCATGTTATCTGCAAGGCTGGGAGAAATATCTTTTAGAATAATTTCTCATTTATACAGTAAGAAACCTCTGCTGGTGTGCTGGGATGGGGAATCTTATTTTATTTTTAACCGAAAAAAAGAAAAAAACACCACAAAAAAAAAAACAAAACAAACAAAAAAACCCCACCACCATCTGCCTAAACTTCTCACACTCTCTTTTACTTAGGTTTACACTGGAGAAACCTCAATTATAAGAAATACAATAAATATTTATTGAACTGGTGAAAGCAATAGCATATGCTGAACACGCTCTGTTTTCCTGGATATTTTTTCTCCCCCCTGCATCAAGCCCTTGTTCTGTCAGAATTGTTTTCATGTTAGTATTAGTCAGTCACTCCCCATGTGTCAGTAAATGCAAAACACGCCTGCTGTGAGACAGCGAGCGCGGGTGCCACTTTGCAGCTCCTCGGGACACGAGCTGGCACGCAGACAGCGCGCGGAGGATGACAGGCACCGCCGCCTGCTTTTCCCAAACACCAAACTGGGAAAGCGATGATACCTGGGGAATGGGGCTCCGGGAAGGGCATGCAGACACACGGAGCTGAGACAAGCTCTTCCTTGCCCATGATGCGGGCATGCCCCCTTGGTGCCAAGCGGCCCCGTGGGGAAAGAGCCGCTGTCCCTGAGGTTGGGCTAGGGGGCTGCTAGGTGTCTTACTGGCAGGCATTGCAATGGTCCCACTCATCGTTATGGACTCAGCCACATGAAGCTGCAGCAGAAGCACATTTTCATTCCCTTCCTACCCTACACAAACATCAGCTTTGGACATCCCCACTTGCAGAGCCTTGGGGGCTCCCTGTCTGCAAGCCTGGTGCTCTGAGGACTAGGCTAGAAGATGGGAACTTGCATCAAACCATCCAGCCTGATGATGATGATGATAATGACGGGCTCAGCTCCCCAAAGCTGAGCTGCTAGCTGGCGAGCAGAACAGTGAAATCCACTCTGCGTACCTCCAGACCCACAGCTAGCCCAGCCAAGGCCACTACAGGTACTTGGAATCAAATTCAGCATCCCGAACTGAGGAGCATGGGCCTACATGACCGATTCCACATCACACAGGCAGACCGTGGTACAGCCCAGAGCCTAGCTCTGCCTTCCTCCTCGGAGCAGGACACCGCAGCCAGAGGAACTTATAGGACAGGAACTTCCTGCTCACTGAATCCATTGTTGTTGTTTTACCATCCATTACTCTCAGGTTAGTGTTCTTCATAGCTCATGGATTATCAGAAAAACATAGAAGTTTTTTGACCTGCACCTCATTTCTACTGACATGAGAAGAAGGGAAGAAAAAAAAAAAAAAAGTCCAGATCCTTATCAAGCATGCACCTTCAATTCCCCAGGAAGACTTCTCTCATGAAAACAGTTACCAAGTCATTAATGAGCAGTTGAACTCAAGACCTGTATTTAATCTCCCATCCATCAGCTGGCACCTTCGGCATTTCAGTGATCCAGGCTTCCCACTACACCTGGCACTTGCATAACACTTCACCTTCTCCAAGCACTTAATTGGCATAATAGATTAATGCCTATAGTTTAGCTCAGCACTGACACAGAAGGAAACGACCCCATTGTGGGTTTCTGGTATCCCCTTGCTTCAGTCCATAACCTTTGAAGAGCTGGTTCCTCTCCATCAAGTAAAACCTTATGGACAAGGATTTCACCAGTTGCTATAAACCACTTTGGTTTATAAAGGAGCTATGAAGAGCCACATGGAATAGATAGATGAACATCTTTTAACCCTCCTTCGCTTTGTCCTGAGATATGGATTCATGTCATTCATGTCTGTGGAGACAAAGAGCACATATCTGGGTTGAGGTTCAGCTGATGTGCAGTAACCTGACCACAACCACCAGCACACACCTCCACCAGGCTGAACTCTGCACAACTGCAATTGCCAGTGGCATTACCAGAGTCATTTGATGTTGTTTCAGAATAACTTCATACTCAGACTGAGCTTACAACTGTCAAAATGCCCAGCAAACCTCCTACTGCACAGGGCAAACATTCAGATGGATACTGCCATTTACCAAGTAAAAGCCAATTAAAAGGTTCACTCGGCATGCAGGACTGGATCTCTTCACAGCTGAAGCAGTTCCCACGTTAAACATATGTACAGAAACATGTGTATGCACACACACAGGCCTCCCTAGGAAGGGAAGAAAAGCTGCTTTAATGTCTGCACACCCTTCTCATCAAGGCCTACCAATGCCTTCACTTCATGCAGAAAACTCTTCCATAAAGGATAACCACCCACCCAAGAGAAGGCTTAGCAAGCCTGAATGCTGCCTATGGCAAAACACTTCAGAATAGCAGGCATTCTTGGACACCTTGTTTGCCTGGGATTTAATAAGTGTTATAATATGTGTTATAATCAAATGTAATACTCAGGTCCCAAAATAATCCTCTGACACAGCACTATTATTTCAGCTGATTAGAAACACTGCTTAAGTAATAGGAATTCCTGATGAGTAACCCAGAAGTCCAAGTCAAGTTTTTTTATTTTAACCTAAGGCAGTTACTTCTCTTTACCCTGAGTGGTCTCAAGTGAAGAAATGCTTGCAGGAATTCTTCTGTTAGCATCAACTTAAACATCATGTTCTCCCAGCAGTGGAATGAATAGTGGATGATTAACCTTTGATGCCTAAACAATGATGTGTTTGGGATTAACAGCCATACATGTTTGCGCAAGGTCTGGTTTTTATTTTTCATATTTCAATAAGCAAGAGCAGAGAGGGAATCTAAGCCCATAAGGCTCCGTGAGCGAGCACAGAAAAGACCTCAGGCAACAGCAATGGGACGTTGCCAGTCCTAGGTGAGTTCTACAGGTTGGAAATGCCTATCTTCAAAAAGCTCACCATCAGACAAGGTATTTTCCAGTAAAATGAAACTGATGGGAGGTTTTCTTTCTGAATTTCTGTCTGTTTCTGGCACAGCAGACCTGTGTGTGAGAAGCAGCTCTGACTTGACAGCGAGTTGTAATGCTTTCCCTCCTTATCAAGTCAGGGCAGATGAGACAGCCCCTCCTATAAATGGCTCTTTAATTTAAAGATTAGAGGTTCTCTTATGCAGTTTGCATTAGACAGAGCAATTCAGAATAGTCACTTCAGAATAGTCATCTAGAACACAGGTATTTTTGAGATCTGGCACCCCAGGGTTGGAAGTGGCAGGGTTCATCACCATGGGATGGGGACAAGCCTGAGTCTCTCACCATGAGGTCAATGCATGCTTCAGGAGTGGGTGGAAGGAGCTTCATGAAGCTCCCAGATTACAGTTAGGTACCTCAATCTTTCAAGCACAGCCTCTTTGTGGTAGGGCCACACAAACACATTGGCAAGAGAAAGTTCCTCTCCTAAGAGAGGCACTCCTGTCTTGACACAGCGAGCATATTTTTTGCTTCTTGACAGATGCAAAGCTCCAGTTCTTGTCACCTTCCCCACACGGGGCTGAGATCTCTTGCAAGCACGCAGAGGGAAATACCAGGGCCCTGGGCTGCAGCCCGGTCCTTGGAGAGCCCTTCTTAGGAGGGAGTCAACTGTTCTGGTGGAAACCCATCTTCCTGATTGGGGAAGGAGACTGACTTAGCTTAGTAGCAAATGGAAAGGGGAAGTTGGTGGCAACATTAGGAGCTAAAACTTCAAAGTCTCTATTTAGGCCATCGAGTTTCATCAGTTTAAACTGTTCTTGACTCAGGCAACCCTGCAGCACAACAGAGAGCACTCAAACACCTCTGTCCAGTGGAAAAGAGACCAGGACAGTTTCAGCACATCCCAGCAAAATAACCCAAACAGACAGGACATTTAGCAGTACTCATTCTCCAGGGCTCTGCTGCCCCTGACACATCACTGCTCCCCCTTGCACTGGCACAGAGCAACCGGAAAACTCTGATTTCTGTAGGAAACTGCAGGAACATACACCCAGACCAGCACAGGAACAGTATGGGCCAGTCTTGTGATTTTAATGTTCCAGAAAAGATCCAGCTCTTCCCAGGAATCATTTCTAATCACTTTAGGTTTGCTCAAGGAATCCAGCCCATAAAATCCTGACATTTATGCTACATAACCAATAGAGCTGCCAACATGCTGGAAAATACGAGCCAATGATAAACACCCCCACAAAAAGTAGTTCCTGTCAAAATAACATAGATGAACATTTCCACTTATTACTGCACAGCCATACGCAGCCCACGAGATACTTCCAAGCTCAAATGGTTCATTATGAAAGAGAACAGACAAAGAAAATGAAAACAGTGTCACTAGGGGAGAGCACCTCGTGTGAGCACCCGCTGCTCCACGTTGTACCGCCTGCGGGATAAGACAAACCAGGCCCACTCGTGCAGGACAGCAATGCCTAGAGTTGCAATTACTGTAAATAACCCAACTGTTTTCTTCAAGCTGGTTGAGAAGAGACAATTTCAATGAAAGGATGTGGATTTTCTCCAGCTGAGAATCTTTATGTTTGAATCCAACTTAAGGAGCAGGAGAGGGGGGGGG